>BQNB010041297.1:0-16490 GCA_026074375.1 Tanacetum coccineum
TCTTGGATGCCGAGGTGCAAGCAAATGAAGCCATTCCACTATCCGATGAAGAAATTGCACTTGATGCTGCTAGTAGCGAAGGTTCTATGTCCGGACCCGGTTCGGGAGGAGAAGAGGCTGAGGCTGAGGCTAATTATGGTTATGATGTCTATCATGATGATTACTAATTGTCGATTATGATGTTGTATTTTCAATTCCGATGTATTATGTTGTATTTTCTTTTCCGATGTATTTCCTTTCCGATGTATTTCATTTCCGATGTATTAGGTTTTCTATTAAATAAAAGTTAAAGTTTATTCAGTTTATTGCGTATAAATCCACGAAAAACGAAAAAAAACGGTTCGGGAGGTTACCGGTTCTAAACCGGTGGGACCGGTTCGAATTTCAAACCGCCCAAAACTGGTTCCAAACCGGTTTGGGTTTTTCTCAAACCGGTTTCGACAGGTTCTTGACCGAAACAGGTTCCTGTTTGACTGAAACCGAACCGAACTGGTTAACCGGTTTGCGCACGTCTACCTACAGGTAGGCAACATCTACACATCCTCGTTGCTTATAGCCGTAAAACCGTAAGGTTTTAAACTTAAGTCCGGAAACTTATACTAATTTTTCATTTTAGATTTCAAACCAAAAGGTAGCTCATTTTGGTAGAATGGTCGTAGTCATATATCATAAAATTGATGTGGATCATACATATTTGGATGTTGAATGATATCTTTGAGACAATTATATACTTAGCAACACCATAAAAGGATTAAATGATTATTAATCTTTTATATAATAAAGCAAAACTTTAAGTGGAGACTTTTGTATTTAAAAAAATCAAATCATACCTTATTTAGTAATAATCAAATTTTATTTTTTTCTTTTAAAAAATACTTTAATAAAAAAAAGCTCTAAACTTTTCCAAATTTGGAAAAAAGTTTAAACATCCGTTTTTATAAAATTAGTTTGTGAAAAAAAAACAAAAGATACACATGTACTTTATGTTCATTTTTCTATAGATTTGAGTCAACGTGTAAAAGTAAAAAAGCGAAAAATGGAGTTGTTTTATTCATCCGAGACGAACACACACAAAGAAACACAAAAGACGAAAAACCTAGAAACAAAATACCGGCGACCAAAAAAATCTTTAACCAACATTGCTCATTCTGATTGATCGAAGGTATGTTTTTCGGTTAGTGAATTCAAAGTATTTTAATATTGGGCAAATTGTTTAAAAATATAGTAAACTTTCCTTTTTTTCTAATTCTATGTAGTCATCTTTTTTTCTTCCTATTTAATCGCCATACTTTTAAATTTCAACTTTTATGTGTATTTTGTGACCATTTTACCCCTACGTTTTTTAACTAACCTATTAACCGTGAAGGGTAAATTGGTCATTACATGTGAACAAAATACATACAAAAGTCAAAATTCAAAAGTTTAAGTATATAATAGCACCGAAAGGGCATTGATGTACTCGTTTTACAACGCTTTTATCAAATAAACCCTCAAATGTATAATATATATATAATACGCAGCAAAGTATCACTACATATTATTCTTAGTAAAGGGAATAATAAGTACTTCAAACGGGTATCGTTTTACTCGGAGAGAGAACTGGAAATTAGTATCAAGTTGTAAATTCGAGCTTTGAATTGTCATTCCAAGTTTTGGGTTTGGTTTTTAAACTTATTTTTTATACTAAATTATACTAATATAATTTAAGATTAAAAAATAAAAGATTAAATGAGATCTAAAATTGATTTAAAAGAATATAAATTGACCCACTATATGCTTGCTTAGTGAATGTGAAATGTGCCTTATGTGCGGGGCTTAGGTTTAAAGAATTATCATCTTAGAAAACAAGGTTCAAGAAATTAATTGACAAGTAATGTAATATGTTTTTTTTAAATAAATGACAAGGTATTTTAAATTTGCATTTAAAAGTAAATGACGGTATGTAAATTGGAAAAATTTATGCACAATATTTTTTTAAACCTTTTAAAACTGCACTTAATTCCAAATCATTACATACTTAGACAACACAAGTTATTTTATCACTACTCCAACGAAATTCTATTTAAAAACATAGATTTAAACGGACAAAAATAAATCTACACTAAGCATAGCAAAAAATCAAATACGCAAATATATTATGGAACGATAAAATAAAACTATTCCAAGTATTGAAAAGAGATCCCGAATTGAAAAACCACAATGATATAAAATCACCCAATCTTACAAACTTAATAAACAAAAAAGCTAATCACTTAAAAAGTTTACTTACTAATTAAAAATAAAGATTGTCAACTTGAATCTAATAATTATTCATAATAACAATTAAAGATCAAACTTTATTATTTATCAAACTTATAAGACCTTAAAGTCGGGCCTTTAGAGTTTTGATGATTTTATCAACATTAATAAACAAAAAAGATTAAGATGAAACAAGATAATATTAAGCTACTAAGACTAATAAAGCTAGAATTTTTTTATATAGACAATTAAGATAATAAAAGATTAAAAAATTTTATAATTAAATCTACCCGAAATATGGTGTTTCAATAATGTGAACTTTGAGATCGGGTATATTTAAAGATTTAGATTAAGAAAATATAGCTAGAATTTAAAAATAAATCAACAAACTTTATGCTAGAAATAAGCTAAAAACATATAAGCTCTTATTATTTTTAGATCTAATTCACCCTGAAACTAAGTGTTACATCAATGTGAATCGAATCGGGTATGATTAAGGATTAGATCTATATAAAGAAAAAAAAAACTTGAATAAAAATAAGTAATCGAAAAATAAGCTAAAATAAGCTCACTCAAAAAGCTCTAAATCGAAAATAATATAAAATAAGCTAGGTCTAATTAAGCTATGGATGTAGCTTATTGAATATAAGCTTATGAAATGGGATTCAAAAATAAGCTATAAGCATGAGCTTATTTAGAAATAAGCAAAAGAAGAGAGAGAGTAGAAGAATAAGCATAAAAAAAAATAAGCATTATGAAATAATAAGCATTTAATAAAAACCAACCTTAAACATCATCATTAATAAGCTCAAAATCTTGATTACAATAAGCTAAATAAGCTATAAAAGCTTTTACAATAAGCTAAAAAAAATTATACTTACTTTACTTTTCGGGACAACCGGTCAACCACCCTGCTCCACGGTCAACCACGCTGGACCAGGTATAACCGCCAGCAAAGCGGGCGGGGTGTCTTGGTGGTGTCGTGGGCGCGGTCGGGATCGGTCCAAGAACAGGGTCGGGCGACAGTGGCACACCTGAGTGGGCCAAGTGAGTCACAACAAGGAAAATCCTCACCCAGGCACGCCTGGGTAACGAACTCTCGACCTCTCGCTTGGTGTAAACTTAAGGACACCACAAAGTAGCCTAGCGCTCTAGAGCATGGTTCTATAATATGTATGCAAAGTATTTTATTTAACCCTCTTTTGGCCTAATTCATTTATATTAGTATTAAAGGTTCAAACATGGATGAAAAAGGGTCAAAATAAAAAGGTTCAAGATAGAAAGGCCAATGAGGGGTTTTAGGGGGTACGTTTGGACTCCGTATTTCGTTGCTCTTTCTTATGGTGTGATCGGGATATTAACAACTTCGTTTGTGTCCTCGATAAACGTAAAATCGTTGTCGAAATGTCACGAAATTACCTGTTTTTGGATTTGTTTTCAATACTTTTGTACCTATAAAGACAATAAAATACAACAATACAAACTGATTTGCAACATCAGTTATCCAATATTTTGTGTTTTCAGTCTGTTTATTAGATTGTTCCGGGGTCAATTGATGTTGTGTTTTAGCAACATCAGAAATTCCTCCATTAACTAAGCATTGCAGGTCCCACTAAGCAATGTAAAATAAACACGCCCTGAAATAAATAATCTATATACCTTTTACCTAGGGACACCTCACAACTATATCAAACAACGTTTAGAAACGGTCCTTTTTGAAGTTCAAAAATTATTTATTTCGAAGCGCCCACATTCCGTTTAAAACTTATTACATTAATAGATAAAAATAGATTCAATAATAAATATTATTAAAGGCTTTAAGAACGGGTGTTCGTCATACTGAGTTTCACAATCCCAAACTAGCTTTAAAACGAATTCACAGCCACTTATAGATAAGATGCTAAACACTCTTACATAAATGCTAATTGTGTAGGTATAAACTTAATTTTCGCTCCCTTATTCCTAAATTCCTCTAAGGATTTTATTTTATTATTTTTTTGGTTGACTCAAAGAAATTATGCCATTAATAATATAAAGTAAACCCCGGTTTACGGACCAAGAATTAGTTTGAAATATATTTCCTAAAGATGAGATATTATGGTGAGAATAAGGTCCACATTAAAGTTCTAAAATTCGATGATTTAGGGGTTTATCATTTTTTAATTCATCCGAAATAACTCATAAAACTTCGAGGTCAGAGACGGAGGCTCTTTATTTGATAACCCGGTAGTTCGATTATTTAGGATTTTCTATACTTATTATTATTGCAAACTGTATTAAACCTTGGTCACTTTTGAAGGATGCAACATCGGTTGTTGAGCCAGCATGATGCCAGCAATCATATTTTGACTCGGTAATTTCCTCGATCTTTTAGAAGGCTGCAACACATGGTGCGGGCGGGGGCGGCAAGATGCCAGCAACTTTTATCAGTCTAGATTATTAGTAATCTCTGTGCCTTATTTTGAAGACTGCAACATCGTTGTAAGACGCGGCATGATGCTCATTAAACTTTATCAGCCCACAGTTTTATTATTATTGTTTTTTCTCCACACTTTTATCGAACTGTCATACATCGGTTAGCGAGTCCGACCTATGATCCATAAGTTTATTTCGGCTAATTCGGTTATATTACTTTATTAGTATTGTATAGCACATAATCTTCCAAGTCTCATGTATGGTATTTTTACAAACTGCAATAGTCGGTTCGAGCCAGAACCCCCAGAGGTCTAAGTGTTATTTCCCCACAAACAACTAACAAACTAGATGTAGTTATCTTACTTTTCCAGATTGATGTCTACTAAGGTAGATTTAACAAAGGATCGCAAAAAAACTATGCAACCCTTTATTTTATCTCAACAAGTATATAGCGTTTTAGTAAGCTGGGACTGGTGGGCGCAAAAAGCCACATTTTAACCTCTATGAGGTCTAAAGAATATCCACACTAATGCACGACTTAGCATCAAAATTATATTTAACTCTATCATATTTCGTTCTTTGATAATTCTTAAAGTTAAGCAACGCTAAGTCGGAAAGCTAATGAGGTTAAGTAGAGTTCAAAACTCGGTCAAGTCAAAAGCTACCTAATTCTACGGGCCTACTTATTTCTATACTTTAATATTTTCATCATTTTTTTTCATTATATATATATATATATATTTATTATATACTTTATTTATATATTATATATATATTCATTAATATATATTTTTATATATATATATAGCGTATATATTTACTTGGGTATTTTCTTTGAAGAACACTTTTTTGTACAGAACATACAGAATCTCTTATGATCCATTAGATTGTTGAATGAATGGCTTAGATTATTTATGTTAAATTGAATTAAATAACATTGGTTTTTTTATTTTTATTTTTTTTAATAACAAGGGAGTTATTAGGGAATATTGTGTTGTTACTTTCTAAAACATGCCCAATTAAATAGGCCACTGATTTTCTTTTTCTCTTTATTCATATCCACGTCGTTCGGCCTCATTTTTCATTTTTTAATTCTCAAGCATTTATCATCATGTGAAATCCTTATCAAAAAAGAGGTCTGTTTATGTTATTTTAAAATTGTTTTGCTTTTGAAATCAAATTATCCGTTTTGATTTTCTAAAAAAAAGTCATACAATCCTATAAAAAGGATTCTCACAGTAGTTGTTTCAATTTGTAGAGAATAAATCTCATAGTTAGTATTAATCTTTAGATGGATTTTTTATTAAATTAATCAATCACTAGCGTTTGGCATTGAATACATAAAACAGTTTTTTTTCGAAAACATTAAAATTGTTTAAAATTTATTAGATATGTTATTTTGAATTGTTTTCAATAAAATTAAAACTGTAAAAGCTTCTATGTTGGTGTGTTATAGCTAGACTGAGATGTAGTTGAGTCTCCTGATTCAGAGAGATAATTCCTTAGCTCTCTGCCTCAAGAGAGCTGTAAAAGTTGTCATCAGATGCAACGCAACATCAAGGGAGTCCACCCTACTACCGAGTTCTGACTACCACTGCTCATTGTCTAAGAATGTACATCATGTTGTTGTGTTTTAATGCAGTTGCTAGAATGTATAGATTATGACTTATAAGAGTGTTTCTTGTGTAATTGCTGGGAGAGTAACGAGTATGATCGATTGCGTGTGAAAAGTACTGTATGAGCGTTAATAATAGTGCATATAGATTTATCACATTGATGTTGTTTTGTAAAAATTGATGCTGAGTTTGAAGTGTGGAGAAACGGAACCATGTAAGATCGCGCCCGAGCGGATAACTGCAAAAGATGTTCGCTAGATCTACTGTGTAGAGAGATAGTTGTCTGACGCATTGAGACGTTGGAATATTTGATAGTAATTGCGCAGAGTATCTTAGGTGTTGTTGTGACGAGTGTGACATATTTATAATGATGAAGAGAGTCCGGCACCAATGCATAATATCATTACACTGTATGTCAAATTTGACTTTCTCTCCTGATAGCTAAGATTTGTCTATTCTTAGATCCATGTGCATCATGTCTATACTATTGTGTTGATTGAATGCGCTCTATCTGGAGTTAGTGGCGTATTCCCATCAGTGTCATAGTCTATAAAAGACCCGAGTGTAAATGTGTGCCTTTTCTTTATAAATAGTAATTGTTAATCCTATCGAGTATAGGTTCCTTTAATTGAGCATAGTCAATTAGAACAAGAGAGAAACTATAAGGCCTTACTGCTAGATGTATAGTAACACATTATAGACGCGATCGAAACTAACCGCTGAAAATGTCACGAAAATAATACCACTCGCAATCGTTGTTTGAGATACGAAGATACCCCACACCACCCAGACCCAACCTGACATTCAGAGAATGTTGTTACTACAATGACTACCTCCGACAGGAGAAATGAACCAACAGACCCTCCCCAGCTCGTTGTCCAGATCTCTCTCTCGTGTGAATGTCCTCTGGAGTAAGAGTTGCCGTGCTATCCCGTTATGTTCTGGAAGGGGTGTCTCATTATGTTCTTGGAGGTGACACACATGTTTTTGATCTCATTGGCACATGTACTAGTATTTGAATTGTATTTCATTTGATATCAAATTTTATGTAATGTATTTATGTTTTCGTTGTGTTATAAGATTAGAGATTACATGTATATATTTTTATGTTTTTTGTTATAAAATTTTGAAGATAATGTACACTAGAAACATATATGCAATTATTATTTAAAAAATAGTTTCATGACAAAAAACATTGTACACAAAAAAAAATCGTTTGTTTAGTAAATTACAATATTATGAAAAACGCATATGCACCTATTTTTTTTAGAAAAAAACAAGTATGCACCTTAAAAAAACACATATAAAAATTTACAATATCTAAAAAAACACATATGCACATTAAAAAAAGTATAAATTAAAAAAAATTAATTTAAAAAAAATATAAATTAAAAAAAAAATTCGAAAATTTAAGAAATAAAAAAACATTTTTTAAATTAAAAAATTCAAAAAAATAAAATAAAATATGTTTTGACTATTATACCCTTATGAATTAAGAAAAACATTGAATAATATACTAAATTCTTATTGGTCTAAAGTGGTTCTGTAGGTTCTGTACAAAAAACTGGTTCTGCATAACAAGAACAGTTCCCATATTTATATTATATATATATATATATATATATATATATATATATATATATATATATATTATATATATATATAATCATAATAATAATAATAAAACAATAAAAATTTAAAATTTTTGGTCAAAACGGGGTTGCGTGGGAACACATATAGGCACAGGTATGATCACAGTCTCGACTTAGAATCCCCCCCCCCCACACTTAGCAAATGGCTTATTGGCCTCAATGTTAAAAAATGTCGGGTTTTACCCCCACACTTATCAACGAAAAAGGCAAATGCTAGTAATTCCAAGTGTGAAAGGGGAAACACAATTAATATACATGATCAGGATTGATGATTCCAAAATAAGCAGAAGATCAAAGACCGGATGATTGGAGGATTGAAAACAAGCACGGGTCTTCATGATCTTAAGGAATCCTGCAAAAACGAAACCACATACCATAGAAAGAAACACGCCCCCACACTTAGGCTATAAAATCACACTATCTTATTAATCAAGAAAATAGAAAGAAGAAAAAGAATACGGGTTGCCTCCCGAGAAGCGCTTGTTTTTTTGCGAGTCTCTAGCTTGACTCTACACCGAATTCCATTGTCCTTGAGGCAGAACAGAAAAATGGAAAAAATCACTATCGATTTTCATATTGCCAAGGCTTATAGAGAAGAAAATTGAAAAGTGGATATGCGGGGGTCAAAAATAATAGTATCCTCACTACGGAAGTGAGAAGAAAGAACGACGGAATCCACCGAATAAGTGAGATAAGGAAGAAATATTCGGATAACAAATGTGATGGGAAAATAATGGCGATCCTCAAAGGTTAACTTCACAAATGTCAGAGAAAAACTCTTCTCATGAATCCGGGTCGAAAACTTTGTCCTCGGTCATCAAATCATCATTATCAGGTTCATCTTTTAGCTTCTTCTGGGACTGTCTAAAAACACTCGGGTGGAGATTTAGGGCTAGTGTCATTCAATAAGCAACTCTAAGATAGATTATGTCTCCCTCCGAATCATGATAACCATTCTTAATATCCGTAGAAATATCCATATCTAGAAAAGCATCAATTTCATCAATTTTGCCTCCTGGGTCGAAACACTCATCCTCATTAGCATCGAAAAGAGGTGTGACTAACAAAGCCGGCACATTAGGTTAGAAACCATAGATTCCTCTACTCTTGATGTTCTTAACACCTCATCAATAAATAGGATTTTAACCGATCCTCTCTAGCCACGACCCCCTCCCATAAGTAGAGATCGTCAAATTCGAGGAGATGGCGTTCGAGTAAATTTTTAACATCTTCAGAACGTCCTCAATCGGATAGTGAACTCGTTATCACTAGAGGTTATATACATTTGAAGCTCGAATCAGAGGGGGGAGTTAGAGGAAAGTCACGGATTTTTCCTCAAAAATGGAAGAGAAATCATTATACTCGAAGGTAAAACGCTCTTACTATCACTACCGGATGTATCCTTGGACTCTCTTGGGATTGGAATAAGGTCCTCAACACTGGACTTTATGAATTCGTCCGCTTCCTTTTCAGGAATAGTGCTAAAGTTCCTCATTCCCCTATTCTATGAAGACAACTTGGGGTTCTTTAGTTGGTAAGTCGTGTTCGGTGTGATTGCAGTAACGGAGAAAATTTGATGGCGTATTTTCAAGGAATAGTACTCTCCTTAGAAATAACTTTGAGATTATTGCAAAACGATGTAATACGAGTTTGACGTTTAGCTTGCCGGACTCCGTGCTAGACTATTCTTAAAATTCCTAATCTTCCACGCTTAAGTCGACGATGAGACGTACATATTATCGAGGAGAAGTTTTAGAATTAAGAGAACTTTCAATTAGATCATCAACATTATTATGAATACAATAAATCTCTTTTTGTTGACAAATTTTAAGAAAATCTATCATCGTATCTTTTATCCCCCCCAAAAATAAATACCATCCATAGTTTGCTTTTGCTTTCACAAACTTTTGTTCCACACGTTTCTTCAATAAGTTGATGAAAAACGAAGTTCGGTGAAAGTTTTTCCTTTTCTTGAGCTGCCTCCTCTTGTTCACGTAATTCTTGCTCACGTTGAGCTACAAGTAAAACCTTTTACTTACGTAACTCTTGATTCATTCTTTTCGTAAAATCTTCCATTATCGTATAAAGCTCGTTATTTGTTTCAATCCATTCTTTACTTTCAACAAAAGGAGTGTCTTTGGAGTCTCCTCTAGGGCTGTTCGTTTATCGAACGGCTGTGGGGGTTGAATGAGTATGGTCAGAACCGAAAGATAGAAATTTTGGTTCTTCGTGGTGACACTGGAAAGCTGCATGAGGTCACCAATGTTATCCACAGCAAAGATTATTGTTGAGAAAAAACTTGGTGAAATTTTAGTGGATAATAATTATCACTAAAGTTTTTGATTATAGCCACTGGTTCCTGATCATAGACACAGCAGGTACCCCGTGGTGGACAATCAAAACCCAATAGTGAGAATCGTTCAACATGACTCACTCGTGTGAGTCTCGTACTGGGGTTGTGGAGGTTGGTTGAAGAAGTTCGGTGTTCATTATAAGAATAAGGATTTGGGTCATAGACAAACTCATTTTCGGTCCTTTCACTGCTACAGCAGGACAGTTTTCACCATTAAACGGCCTCCACCACGAGGCAACCAAAAATGGTTATAACGAAGACAATGTCGAGGAATTAAGGATAAGAGGATAAAAAAGTTCATAGAATTTTAAATGAAGTAAGAGGATAAAGGAGAATATTTTTTGAAATTTTTTTATAAAGATAATAAAAATAAAAATAACATTTTATTCTGCAAGGTATAGTTTTATCTACGTCGCGAGACTCCAACGTTGCAAATAGCGCTAATCACCTAAAATAAGAAAAAATTATTTTTTGGATTTTTATATTTTTTATAAAGACGAAATTATAACTTTGAAGAAAAGGATTTCTTCAGCTCGAAACACAAACAATCCCGTAAAAATCGCTACACCTCTTCCCCTGACTGCGGCGCCAATTTTTCGCTCGGAACTCGTTTTACATGCCCCTTTTTATCAAATAAACAACCACTCAAAATGCTATCGTTTAATTTATATATATATATATATATATAGTATATATTACTATATATATGTATATATATATTATATATATATATATATATCTATAATACATATAAGTATAGCAAGCAAAGTATTTATTATAAATTATTCTTAGGGAAAAGAATATAGTAATCACTCGGGTATCGTTTTTACTCGGCGAGAGTTGAAGGAAAAATCTACGTCACAGTTGTAAAATCGAGCTTTGATTGTCATTCAAGTTTTTGGGTTTGGTTTTAAAAATATTTTTTATACTAAAACATTAAACTAATATTAATTTTAAGATTATAAACTAAAAGATTAAACTAAAATGATCTAAAAGATATTAACATGACATATAGGCTTGCTAAGTGAGTGAAAATGTTCCTTAAGTGCGGGCTTTGTTAACGATATTAAAGTCCTTAGAAAACATGTTTCAAGAAATTAAATGACAAGTAAAGTAAAATATGCTTTTAAATAAATGAAGGTATTTAAATTGCATTAAAAGGAATATGACGGTATGTAAATTGGAAAATTCATTGACAATATAATTTTTATACCTTTTTAAAACTGCACTATCAAAATCCAAATCATAATCACTAGCAAACACAAGTTATTTACTCACTACTCATAACGAATTTAATTTACAACATAGAATTTAACGACAAAATAATCTAACTAAGAATGGCAAAATCATATACCGCAAATATATTATGGATACGATAAAATAAAACTATTATAAGTTATTGAAAATAGATTAGAAAAATAGAGTCCCGAAAAATGAAGAACCCGCAATGTTGTAAAACACCCAAATACTTGCAAAACTTAATAAAAAGTAAGTTTTTACTTAAAAGAAAAATTAACTTTAATTCACTAATTAGCAAATAAGTTCGTTCAACTTTTCTTACTAATTACTTTCATAAAAACCATAAAGATCAAAACTTTATCTATTTATCAACCTTATAAGACCCTTAAGCTCCGGCCTTAGAGTTGGATAGATTTTATCAACATAAAAACAAACAAGGATTAAGATGAACAAGATAATATTAGGCTACTAAGACAAAATAAGCTAGAATTTAGTATAAAGAACTATAGTATAAAAGATGAAAACATTAGATCTAAATCTACCCGAAACTAAGGTGTTCAATCAAGTGAACTTGAATCGGGTATATTTAAAGATTTAGATCTAAGCAAAATAAGCTAGGATTAAAAAAGCAACAAACTCTATGCTAGAAAATAAGCTAAAAATTTAGATCTATTATTTTATAGATTAAATCCACCACGAAAAATAATGGGTGTTGTTCAATCAAGTGAACTCGAGATTTCGTGGTTATGATTAAGGATTAGATCATATATAAAGAAAAATAATAGCTTGATAAAATTAAGCAATCGAAAAATTAAGCTAAAATAAGCGCACTCGAAAAGCTCTAATTCGAAAAACAATATAAAATAAGCTAGTCTAAATAAGCTATTTGGAAGTGATTATTAGAATATAAGTTAAGAAATGGGTCCAAAATAAGCTATAAGCATGAGTTATTTGGAATTAAGCAAAGGAAAAGAAAGAGTTAGAAGATAAGCATAAAAAGAAAATAGCATTAAGAAATAATAAGCATTTAATAAAAATCCAACTTAAAACCCATCTTCATTATAAGCTCAAAATTCTTGATTAAATAAGCTAAATAAGCTATAAAGCTTTTACATTAAGCTATATAAATTATACTACATACTCTTAAAAATAACCTAACACTACCTATGAATAAATAAACTATAAATAAACTAAACTCCCAAATGCCATCTGCTGCGTGTGATTTATAGCCTCAAAGGGGCGAGGGGCAATTTCATCATTTTCGAGGTGGTCCAGGGACGGACTTTAGTGTAAAAGTGGGGGGTAACTCTTCGTCATTTCAATCCCTAATCGTAGCTTATCATACAGCGTACCTCGTACGCCAGCTGATCCACCAATGAGAGCATGCCACGTAGCCTTCTAGAAACCTCGTACCTGCAATCCTATGAACAGTACCTCATACTCCAATCATTAGAATGCCACGTGTCACCACCTGAGTGGTGCCACGTGGTGTGATCACTGTTCCGGCATCGTCACCGGACCACCACCGGTCAACGGTGGCGGTCAACGGCGGCGAACCACCGTTGACCAGTGGTCAACCACTGCCGGACCACCGGTCAACCACCGCTGGACCACCGGTCAAACCGGTCAACGATGGTTAACCGCCAGTCAACAACCAAGTCTGGGCCGGGTCTGGTCGGGTCGGTCAAGAACCGGGTCGGGTCGACACGTGGCACCACCTGAGTGGGCCACAAGTCACGACAAGGAAAATCCTCACCCGAGGCAAGCCTAGGGTTCGAACTCTCGACCTCTCATTGGGAAACTTAAGGAACCACAAGAACCAACTGCTCTAGAGCATGGTTCTATAATATGTATGCAAAATATTTTATTTAACCCTCTTTTGGCCCAGTTCATTTATATTAGTATCAAAGGTTCAAACAGGGGCGAAAAAGGGTCAAAATAAAAAGGTTCAAGATAGAAAGGCCGGTACCGTTAGACTCGTAATTTCGTGCTCTTTCCAATGGTGTGATCGAGGAATATTAACGACTTCGTTTGAGCCTCGATAAACGTAAAAACGTCGTTGAAAGTCACCCGAAAATTACCGTTTTTGCTTTGTTTTCACTCCTTTGTACCTGTAAGACATAAAAACACAATACAAACATATTTGCAACATATTTATCCATATTTTAGTGTTTTAGTCTGTTTATTAGCATTTTCTAGGGTACAAATGATGTGTGTTTTAGCACACATCAGGCATCACATACCCCATCGGCCATGAGCCAAAGGGACAAGCCAATACATAATATCAAAGGGCATTACAAATCCTGTAAGGCCATGGGCCGCAAGGAAAAGCTTAAGGTCATGGGCCTAAGGCAACAGACAATACAAATTATAAAAGGCAACACTGCTAGTTCAACAATACATAATAAAGAATGCAAAACTAGCTCGACTATTTTTGTAATTAACGTAGATGATTACCGAATGTATTAAGAAAAAATAAAACATGATTATTCATTACATCAACAACGTTCAAACATAAGCTACACGAATTACAAAGAAAAAGTTATCAAGTCTTTTTCGGAGCAGAAGATGCCGGAGCCTTGCTAGAAGGAACAAAAGTCTTGTCAGGAACCCGCGTAGTGGTAGCAGGAACTTGGCCGGATGGAGGAGGATCAGGGTAAATCTTGAGCAGATCAGACACTGAATGACGAAAGACGTGAGAAATCCTCTCAACGTAAGGATATCGCTTTGCAAATAGCTTGTCATACTCAATGTACATTTTCTTGTCAGAGTAAGGGTCGGAGTTTTCCACCTTACTCAAGGCATCCATGATATCCTCCTTTGAACGTCCTTCGGCCAGTCCTTTGGCCCACCCGGCTTGGATAGTTAAGTTGAAGGGCTTTGACAAACTTTTCTTGTACTCATGGCTCTGAAAGAGACGATCGACCACTGTTGGGAGAAGTTTGCGTATGCAGTCAAATTTTTCCATCTTTGTACGCCCTAGCTCTGTGACGAGCTTCTCTTTCTCTTGAGATCTCTCGATAGAGATCCTTTCAGCATAAACAAGGGTGGAATCTTTCTTAGGCAGTTCATCTTCCAACTCCTTAATCCGAAGAGCCTGATCTTTATTCACCCGAGACAGCTTACTGTTTTGATCTTTCACCACCCTAAGCTTCTTGGCACAACCACTATGCTCATCCCTTGCCTTCATGTATCGTTCGACCATATCATTGTAAAGTTTAGCATTATGCTCCAAGTCCACTCTAGCTTGAATAAGCTTCCCAGTCGTCTCCTCACATTCTGAATGGGTTTCAGCAAGTTTTTCATAATCAGCTTGAAGATGTTCAAATCTCTCAAGAATGTTAGTCTGGGCCAAGGCTCCTTGGGCTAAGCTAAACCAAGCCCTCTCAAGTGCAGTTGCATTGTTGAGAGCGTCAGCCTCCTCTTAGGCCGCCGACGGTGCCAGATGGACCATCAGCTCCCGACACCACATAAGAGTGTCTACGCGGCATCGCAGGTGAATAAACCACTCAGGCACATAGAAAGCACGCCAGCGAGACGACTCACCTTCCTCAGCATTAGTACCTGCGGAAAAATAGAAACAGTTAGGCAAAAAATAAAAAAATAAAAAAATATATATCTGGTTGACCTGCGGGCCTTCTGACATGTGTTTTCAGATGACACGAACTCAGAATTTCTACACCCTATTCTTAAACATATATGCATACTTCATAAATAAATAGTAATATCCGTTACCGGCGGCTTCATCAAATGTTTCTGCATCAAACGTTCCTTAATAACCCTTTTTACACAACAATTCGATAACAGTGAATAATAATTTTACAATTAGTAATAAAATTACGTATAAAAAATATGAACTAATAGCAATACATGTATAATATAGTTATGACAGTAGATAATACCTCGTCCTTGCACTGGTGCTTCCTTTCTTAAAAGCCTAATTTGATCGTTACTCACTTGGAGAATGTTACGACTGAGAAAAGCTTGTTCCCAACCACATTTGCAAACTCTGTTGCTGCATCTTTCCTGGCATGAAGAGTTAAAAAAGGAGGAAAATACGCTTAGTGATTGCATTGTTTTTTAAGGAGACACCATGAATATCCAACGGGAATATTGCTCTATCACTGTTTGGTTCAGAGCTTCCAAGGTTTGCCCTTCATTATCCAGAAACACAATGCATGCAATGCAAACTCATTTGAATGAAATCGTTAGTTAAGTTTCTTGAGTACAATCACAAACAAATAAAGAACTTGGTCTTTGTTCCTTTTTTTAGTTTTTAAAAAAGCAAACCTGTATGTTAAAACTTTGTGGTCCAAGAAAATGTTAGGTCTCTTTCAGTTGTGTGTTTTCATGTGTTTCACAAAACAAAGTATTGCAGTAGCTATGATACAAACAAAGTACTACAGTAGCTATGGTTATCACAGGAGAAAGTGGTCCAGTTATGGTTATTGCAGGCCTTAAATCACATGGACTTTTAAACCGCAGAAACTGGAACTGGTAAACCAAAGACCCTTAACTGCTTGAAGTTAGATCGTAGGACCTCTTAAACCTGTTAAACCGCTCAATCATAAACCACATAAACTGTTGTACTATCTCAGTTACATAACAGATGTGAGAATACTTTATTCATGCTTTTAAGAGGAAGTAGTTGTCTAGAGTCACTGAACAACATCCACTTATACTTGTAGCTTTAAGTAAATTAACATATACATACATATACCATATTACGATTCTGTATGTATTAGACACCATCTCTGCAAGTAGCAAACCCTAACACCTACAAAACAAACATATGCATACACACAATCTGAAAAAAATAACATAGTTAGCTTTAAGTAAATTAACATATACTGTACATATATATAGACTGGCTTTTAGATATAACAACTATTTACGGTGTACCTGTAATATTCAACACATGTCGCTAAATCATCATGATTTCCAAAATTATATTCAAAATTTGTGATACTTAAACAC
>BQNB010041297.1:19357-46861 GCA_026074375.1 Tanacetum coccineum
TGTTGCTATGTAGATTATAGGTTAGGTTTTGATCTAATTGTTGTGACAATAGGAGTGTTTGGGAACTAGAATTGGATGTGTATATAAGAATTTGTTATTAGAGAGTGTAATTGTTATCAGAAGAGGAGTGTAATTTTTGTGGTTTGTCATTCGAGCTATAAACAAGAGTGTCCGATGTGAATATGTGTGTGTTGGGTGTTTATGGTTCATAAGTATGTAAATGTGGATATATGTTTACATTCGATCATTGATGGTACGATGGTTTTGTATAAGGATTCAGTTTGCTTTTGTATGTTACATAATCCATGTTTAATTAATTAGGATTGATCTCTGAGGACTCACTATCGCCCTCCGATACCAAGATTTTATATATAGCTTGATTAGCATATGTCTTCAGTTTATGTTATCTCTGTTGATATTGACAGGTTAGGTTTTGATATTGTTTTTGTGACAATGGGAGTGTTTGGGAGCTAAAATCGGATGTATATGTAGTAAAAGGTAATGAGAGATTAAAGCGGTTATAGGACGAGAACATTAGATTTTGCTGTTCGTGATTCGAGTATGAAGCGATAGTGTGGATTGTGTAGATAACTAGATATATGTGTAGATTGTTAAGAATTATATTGATTGATTTGGTCATTGATGGCACAGACATGTAAAAGTGACTCTTTATGTGCAGCCCCCTTGAACTCACGTTCGTATTTTTATGCAATAATGCAGTGATTACCACTGATAAAGATGTCGCAATGTTGAATCAGGGTTCAAAGTTCAAACAAACCTTCCAGGTCTGTTCTCAAACAAATAAAACTAAAATTTTATGACTTCGCTGTTATGAGCTGCTTGTTACTAACAAATAATCCGTGATCCAGTTTTGGTTATTTAGGTTTTGGGAAGATATAATAGCTCTTCTGCTTGAGAAGATATATGTCGTCAACGTTCTAGGTACCTGAATTTCAGAAGCTGTGATTACACAATCTTTATTTACTATGTACTAATTTGTGTATATAAATGGTATTTCTATGTTATATTGCATACAACTTTGTCATAGGCGCATATTCATACCGGGGATCGAAGGCTGGTTATAGCATATATCATATGGTAATCATATTGGAGTTTTTAAGTTCTGGTAACAGAAGTAAAAAAAAAGTCTTTGATTCCTTTCATCTAAGATTTTTGTTTTTTACAGAACAATGCTGATATGTTATTTGGAGGAATCACATTTGTTGTTATCATCAGAAGTATCCTTGGCAATTTTTTTTAAATGTGTTGACGTGGTAATTCATAAGACATTTTATATTACTTAATTTGTAGTTAATTTACCTCTTATGATATAGAATAAAAAAGAGTAAGATGTCAATGTCGTAAGAAAATTGTCAAACTATTAGCAAGTCTGCCTTTATAAAAGCATGGCTTGCGACTTTATGACAACATGGATCCATGCTTAGTTGATTACTGGGTTTCTTTGGTTATAGTTGGTCAAGCTTATGTGTTTGTGCTACACAAACTCAGTATATACAGGAGTAAAAAGAAGTAATAGATGTCTTTGGTTATAGTTGGTCAGGCTTATGTATTTAGTTATAGTTGGTCAGGCTTATAAAATGGTAAGTTGGTAACCTATTAATTACTGTGTTTGTGCTACACGAACTTAGTATATACAGGAGTATAACTTTATTTCTTCATTACTCTGTTCTTCGTCAATTGCTTAGGCATTTTAGTATAAGAATGTTGCTTTAATGAAAATGTGCAGGTATTTAATGGTGCTTTTGACTCTGCCTTCAAACATTACTTGAGTGATAGTGAAGGTTGGGAAGAACTAATGCACAAGTTCATGAGCATAGACTTCAGTTGGGACACATGGGCGTCACAGTATGAAGAGCTTTACCAACAATCTATAGCCAAAGCAAGAGCGGCTCATCGCACAGCTGGGTAATTCTAAAAGCTAGACCATTTTCTCTTAATACTTTGCGGGTGAACTTGCATGTAGGGCTTTGTGTATTGTAATGAAGTGTAAATGATACACCCGCAAGACGAGGCCATAACCAAATGGTTAAATACCGGATAGAGAAATCTTCATGACATCTAGTATCCCCTTTGTCCATATTAGGCACTCTTCACTGTTTATTGCTGATGTAATTCATGTCCATATGTGATCCTAGAGAGAAACATTGGACAAACTGTACACTACGAGGTTCTCATTCGTATACATGTAAATTGAAAAGTCGTGCGTGTCAATAAAATGCAGTAATTCATAAATTACACAAATTGTGTGGTTTATCTATTGTGCGATTTATTATTTTTTCGACTGTTATAAAACAAAAATGTATTGTACTATTATAAGTTGTAGTGCTGGAGTGTACGTAGAATATCGAAACATAATTCTTGTATAATTTTACGATTTGGTTCGGCACTCTGTTTAATCATCAACTTGTCTTCTGCTTTTGTTGAAAAGGTACAAATCTAAGCATCATTTATCCACCTAGGCACCAATCTTTCAATCTCCATAAATTTCATCTTCTGTTATGGAGTCTTGTGTTAGACAGAACGAGGTCTTGTAGCCCGCGCTGCAGCCTGGGTTTTTTTTATTGGGTTGTTCATTTATGATTTGTTTTTTTTGTAAAATATATTTTTTTGCCTAGGACTTTTAATTTTTGTGTATTCGGGAAGTAAAGTTTGTTACATGTTTTTGTTACTTTTTATTTGTTTAAATATTGTATACTTATAATGTTAAATTTTTTGTTTTATCATTTAAATAAAAGGGTGCTAAATAATTTTTTTTGGGTTTATGTAGTTTCAAACTGTAATACCAATCTGTAAAAAAAATTTGTGGGTTAAGTGTAGTGGGCTTGATAGTGGTTTTGGAGGCTTTTTCTTGTGTACTCCGGTAGTATCAGTCATACCGGTGGTGTTTGATGGTTTCTGTTTTTTGCGGCTCGATGTTGAGCACCTCTCGTGTTCCCTATATAAGTGTAGGGTTTTTACATTAGTTGTGTCCTTTCTTTTTCATTGTTTTTATTTAGTTTTCACTGGTTATCAAATGGCGCAATCTTCAAATGTGTCTTCTTCGGTGGTTTTGGGAATGCCTAATGGACATGTTTCTGAGTTGCCTAATGGGCATAATTCTCAGTTGCTTAATGGGAATGGTGTTCAGTTGCCTAATGTGAATGTTGCTCAGTTGCCTGATGAGCATGTTCCCTAATCGTCTAGGGCACGTTTGTTGAAAGTGTTGTATCGAGAAGTATCTGCAGATGTGAGCAAGGTGGATCAGTTTTATAAGTTGTCGCATGACCATTCGAGGAGTGTTAGGAGGTTGGCTGTTTCAATTGCTGAGTTTAGGGATGATGATGATTTGGCTGATGGTGATGCCATTTTGGGTTTGTTGGAGCGTTTGCGTTTGGACAATTTGGAGAAAGCAGTTTGTTGCCGTCTTATGATGAAGGAGGTTGAAGTGAAGATAGCTGAGAAGAACATCTGTATTGGTAGGCTTAGGAGGAATGGGGCAGTGTAGGGTGGTGTTTGGGTTGTGAATGTGTGTCAATGTCTTTTTGGGGTAGGTATGTCTCTTTTGTATGGGCTTTCATAGTGTTGTCAAGCTTTTGGTGGAAGCAACCCTTAAATATGTACATGGTAGTGGGTTCTTAGGTATGGTAGTCGTGTCAATGGTTATGTAGTGTGGATGAAGTTTGTCTGTCGTAGTTATATGCGTCTTGTTTATGTAGTATGGGTAGATGGAAGCTACTGTCGATGTTTGTATGGCTTATGTAAATGAAGCTTCTATGAATGAAATTTATGTTAGTATGCATTTGTTCTATGTTGTTCTGTTGTTATTTGAGGTACAAGTAGTGTTTCCAAACAGCATTACGTTTATGGACATTGCATTGTAATGGCATTGATTTTAAGTATACAGTAAGTAAGCGAACTTGAAACTAATCCGTGAACGTGTAACCATATCGTAAAATAAAAGATAACATTATGTCCGTGGGAATACAGTAGTAGGGACCACATTTATTCCCCATATTTCCCGAGCCAAGTAGATAAATCCGTAAGGAAATAACTGGGATAATTTCCCACTGATTTCCAACAAAAATACGTCTTTATGTTTTGCCTACTTACACAGTCCCACCTACTTACTACTGTGTTCATATGTAGTTTTGTAGTATTTAAAATATCATATGTGTTGCTTTGATATTAAACTAAGCTATTTATTTGAGTGTCGCAAGTATCACGTGTCATGTAGTAGTAGAAACGCGTATGTGTAACACTAATCATTACGTCGCGTGAATATCTCACACGTGTCTACAGGTGCGATCCACTTGCTTTATGAGACCAAGTCATTGTTATGCATTGAGTTTAGTCATGAGTATAGGAAACGAACTGTATACACGCGTGAACTGTAAACATAATCGAAAAGTGAAAAGAAACGATTATGTCCTGGAAGGAGGAACGTCGTGGTAATTGCCCACAGATTCCCACCAAGTTATAATCCGTGGGAAATACTGGGTAAGTTCCCACTGATGTCCTACAAAAATACCGTCTTTACGTTTCTGCCTACTTACACATTCCCACGTTACTTACTATGTATTCATATGTGTTTGTAGTTTAATATCATACAATGTGTTTGGTGTTGATAACGAACTATTATGTGAGCTACTCGCAAGTATACATGGGTTGGTTTAGGCTTTAACTTTTGTAACAAACATCATTATTGTGGTGAATATCTACAGCTGTGGTGATGTCACGTACCCATGTGCGTTTATAGACCATTCATTGTATGCATTGAGGTTTAGTATGTATGTATACGGACTTGTATACGCGTGAACGTGTAACCATAGTCGTAAAAAGTAAAAGAAAACGATTATGTCCGGAAAGTCTGGGTAATTTCCCACAATTTCCCACCAAATTTGATAATCCGTGGGAAAATACGTGGGTAATTCCCACTGATTTCCCATACAAAAATAGCCGTTCTTTACTTTCTGCCACTTAAAACATTCCCACTTACTTACAGATGCGTATGTTTCATAGTGTTGCTATTTACATTATCATCTCATGTGTTTAGTTGATTACGAGAACTATTTATGTGAGTGTCGCAAGTATAAACGTGTTGGTATTATTATAACCTTTTGTGTGTAACAAATCATTACGTGTGTGATATATCTCCACGTGAGTTTCCACATGTGGCAATATGACATTCATTGTATCATGATGTTAAGTATGTAAGTAAACGGAACTTGTATACGCTGAACGTGTACCATATCGTAAAAGTAAAAGAAAACAATTATGTTCCGTGGAAAGTCGTATGGGTAATTGTCCCACATATTCCCACCAAGTAGAATAAATTCCGTAGGAAATACGTGGGTAGTATTTCCCAACTGATTTTCCCACAACAAATACGTCTTTACTTTTTCCTACTTACACATTTCCCAACGTACTTACTTTGTGTTCAAGAATTGTTTTTAGTTTAATATCATATTGTTATTGTTGATTAACAGTAACATTTATGTGAGTCGCAATAATACGTGATGGTTTTAGGTATACCTTGTGTAACAAATCATTACGTGTGTGAATATCTACACGTGTGTGTTCCACATCGTGCTCTCAGATAGATCTCACACTCTCACTCTATTATCTTGTGACATTGCAATTGTGGTAGTATGTAAGTATAACGAACTTGTATACCGTGAACGAGTAACCATATCGTAAAAGTAAAAGAAAACGATTATGTCCGTGGGAAAGTCGTGGGTAATTTCCCACAGATTTCCCACCAAGTTGATAAATCCGTGGGAAATACGTGGTAGTTTCCCATACAGATCATCCCACAAAAATACCGTCTTCACACGTTATCTGCACAATTTACAAAGTTCCACGTTACTTACTATGTGTTCATATGTGTTTGTAGTTTAATATCATATGTGTGATTTTGATTACGTACCTATTATGGTGAGTATCGCAAGTATACAATGTTGTTAGGTAGAACTTTGTGTAACAAATCATTACAAATGTATAATAAACTACACGTTGTTGTTTCGCATGTCCGTTTAAGACATTCATTGGACAGAGAGGGAGTGATGTCAGGATAGAAGATAGCGAGGTTGGAGTGTGTGGCAAAATAAGAACCCATGATTTGGTTCGACTATGTACACATATACTCATTAGCGTGTAATCAAAAAGACGTTGCTTTTGTATGGATTCTGTACATACATATTAATGACCGTAGCTAAAAATATGTAGGAGTTGGGCATTTTCTGCACTGGAGACATTTGCAAAAAAGACTTGAGCAAATCCTCGTACAAAGTCTAACAGGTTTATTTGGTAACTAGAAACAGGCGATCTAGATGTTCTTTGTATGTAAGTATAACGACCTTTTTATATGCCTGAATGTGTAACCATACTAAAAGCAAAAGAAAATGATTATGTCCGTGGGAAAGTCGTGTTCAATTTCCCACAATTACCACCAAGTTGATAAATCCGGGAAATACCGATGTGTAAAACTACCCACAGATTTCCACAAAAAATATCGTTTTTACGTTTCACGCCTACTTACACATTCCCACGTTACTTAGTATGTCTATATATGTGTTTTTTAAGTTTCATATTAATGTGTTTGCTTATTAACTAACTATATCATAAGTGATATCACAATGTCACGCTTTGGTTTAAGGTATACCTTTTGTGTAACAAATCATTACTATGTATGAATACTAACACGTGTGGTTCCACATTCCGTTTATGACATTCATTGTATCGATAGATGTTTTGTCTGTAAGTATACAAACTTGTATATGCCTGAACGTGTAACCATATCGTAAAAGCAAAAGAAAACGATTATGTCCGTGGGAAAGTCGTGGGTAATTTCCCACTGATTTTTTCTTAGTGGTATGCAAGTGACATATTACTTAGAGAATGTTGTTTTATGTATTATTTCACAAATATAATAGAAAGTTTTTACAAGATAGTCAATAAAAACTATAAATATCTGATATTAAAAGAAAATACATAGTAAATAGTAAGATTAAAATATTAAAAAAAACAAAAAATATGTACATGTTAAATTGCAAAATAATTATCCTATATAATATGGAGCATCCACTTTTTGCACTGTAGATGTTACAGTGCCATTAGCCCAAAATTTTGGGCCGGCACATTTTTTTTTTGGTTAAGTAGGCAATATAAAAAAAATTTGCTTGGCACAAAATAGGAATTTTTTTTACAAAAGTACTGATTTATTCAGATAAAAAAATACTCGCGACATGAGGCCAAAAGATTACAACCCGCGACATGAGTCCCAACACATAAGCATATTTAAAAAAAACAAACTATTAAACATGAGACCGAAAAAATAAACCCGCAAAAAATAAATTTAAAAAACGGCTCCGCAAAATATCGCCAAAAAGATCTTCATATCGCGAAAAAAACGAGGCCAATATTGCAATCATCCTGTCATACGTACTTGCTTAATCAACAAGCTGCACTAACAGTAAAAAAAAACTTGCTTAACCAACACGACGGACTAACAAATTAGCCCCCGCCGCAACGCGCGGGTTAAATTCCGACTCGTAAATAACATTTCTCATTTAAGAAAAATCATTAATCCACTTAACTTATATCTATATGTTATATGTGTAAATGAAGCATTTCTATCCTTTAGATTACTTCACATAGATTGCCAACATGGCACCTTTAATGGTCAAGATAAGAACAAAACAAACACAAAATCATCTCTTTCCTTGGAATGTTACTCTTCTCTCTTAACTTGGGGGATATGGTGGATATGTTTGGTGTCTATTGCCTCTTCATTTTTAAAAATGTCATATTACCTCACCCACTCACACTCTATCTAAAAGAACCTCAAAACACATTTTCTTCATTTGTGATTCCCATAGCCACTCACCGGACCTCCCACTTTGACCACCCGACCACCCACTCCGACCACTGTATACCACGTACAACTCATACTAGTACCAACTTCGACCATGGTGCATCTTTGTTAGATCTCCGTTTCATATATTGGTTCTACCTACAAGTGCGTCTTCTTAGAAGTGATAAAGTTTCATATTTGTTTTGAGATAAACAAGAATTGAATCAAGGTGAATCACCAACAGAGTATCTTTTTCCAACATCATATCCCCAGTGTTTCCTAGGTAGCATACCGAATAGCATGTTTCTTATTACATAAAATACTTATACGATTTCTTATTTATGTTTATTTTTTTTTCTTTTTTGAAGGCATCCTCGTATATCATAGATCTATGTACTTTTGTTGTATATAAGAGGTACAAATGTAGATCTAAATAGATTTATGTTTTTTTGGTGGCTTTTAATTTCTGTTTTATTCACTAATTTGGTGATGGTGTTGTAATTGTTGAAACTTTCACAGGTAGGTGTTCATGTCTAAAGGTGGATCTATTATTAAGACCATGGATTATAAAGAAAAAGAGAAGATTATTAGTCTTCTAATTTTAGGCAACATTGTAATGTTTGTTGTAATGGGTTGGTTAAGTATGTAAGTTTATATGTGTTTCAATTGTATGTGGCATTTTATAAATAACGACTATGTGAATCGTATAAATATTTGATTAATGACCCTTGACAAGTTTTATTATTGCATTATAATTTTGGGTTCTTTTTTTCTAATTTATGATAATTATACTAAAAATCGGTGGGAAATAACTGTGGGAAATCTGTGGCAAAAATTTGTTTGTAGAAAATGTGGGAAATAAGTGGGAAAATTTTTGTTAGAAATCATTGGGAAATAACCGTGGGAAATCTGTGGCAAAAATTGTTGGTAAAAAATGTGGGAAATCAGTGGGAAAATTTTCGTGAGAAATCAGTGGGAAATAACCGTGGGAAATTTGTGGCAAAAATTGTTGGTAAAAAATGTGAGAAATCAGTGGGAAAATTTTCGTGAGAAATCAGTGGGAAATAACCGTGGGAAATCTGTGGCAAAAATATGAAAAATGGTTGATAGACAACGTGGGAAATCCGTGGGAAATAGTCAACGTTCCGTGGGAAAATCAGTGGGAAAATATTTACCCACGAGGGTTTTTGCATCGGAATAATTCCGTAGGAAATCCGTGGATAAGAGCCTTTACCCACGGGATTTCCCACGGATTTTACCGTGGGAAAAACCAGTTTGTGTAGTAGTGAACTACGAAGAGTTTGGTGTAATCAATGTTATTTATCACTTATGATATTATACCGTTATTAGGAATAAAAGTGTTAAGCCTCTTTAAACGAATTTTTATTTTGCTCAAAAGCAATGCTAAATTAATGCAACACTTGTTTGCTTTTGAGAATACATCCAGCTGTTATTTTCATAGTTTGCTTCATTTTTATTCATTTTGGTATTTGTAAGTGACACTTATTTATCACTTGTGATATAACATTGTATCAAAGATGAAAATTATTTAAATTGTCTGTCTTAGTCACTTTAGAGTAATATCTCAGGTGATAAAGTAATAAATATGAAATTAGTCACTTTAGAGTAATATCTCACGTAAAAAAGTAATAAAATGTGAAATTATTTATGCCATTGTACATGTGAATAATATCACAGGTGATAAAGCAATAAAATGACAAAAAATAGACATTATTCATCTTTGGTTATATATATTCAGATAACCCAAAAACATTTAAGGCTGCATCATTGTCTACAACAGTTAGCCTGCACTTTTTTTAGTTGCTTTCATAATCTTTCTCTTTCTTCGTTCTTCCACAAAATGCTTCATTTCTTCCTCGTTCGGGTGTTCAGTTGCAAACTAGTTTTTCCAGTTTAGCATTGCATTGATTTGCTTTGTTTTTTTTACTATATAAATTACAAGTGATTAGATAACATTGATTTACATGTTAAGAATTTTCAAAAATATAACACAATTATGACTTAATCTAATTGCTTTATCATATGTGATATTAATTATATGTGAAATACCATAACCAATGTCACATTATATTACTTTATCGCACATTAGATTCTTATTATGATTTATTTTATCGCTGGTGGATAACTATAATGTTCAAGGGATAATAATTGTTAAGTTACGTGGTGAATCGTATTTTATAAAAGATACTGATTACATTACTTAAAAAGGAGATTACAAAACATTTAAGAAAAATACAAAATTAAGCTAGACTAAAAGCTACTAAAAACTAGATAGTGTGTGTGAGAGAGGTGAGGCCTATTTATAGGTGCTGAAAGAAGCTTCTAGGATGCCTTGCCTTGCTCTCCAATCCTTCAATTTTCACCACTCATTGTCTTAATCACTGGATCAAAGATTTGAGCCGTTGGATCAATAACACACTCATACAGATTGCCAAGCTGTTATTCTTTGATGTAACAGCTTGTGCTAGTTGTGTGAGTGTGTTTAGTGTAAAACCCACATATCTAGTGTGCTTCTCCATTGATGACGTGGCTTGAGCTTGATCTTGAGCTAATGAATCCCTTAGAAAGACTGATTTAACGCTTGCCTTGCACTTATGAGCTCTTTAATTGTCCAAATTGTCCCTTAATTTTGAAAAACCCTTTGTTTTTTACAGCGTGGTGAAATGGAGACGATGGGTGAATAGTAAATGATCTTCGCGCCATTTTTATAACTGAATCAGGGTAAATCATATTTAAACTTTAGAGATTTGGCAAAATTCGTCCTTGTGGTTGGTTTATCACAATTGTAGTGTAAAACTACTTTTAAAAATGACATTAATAGTCCCCGAATATATGAAAAAGGAAAATGGGCTAGGGTATTGGGCTTATGGATCTGGGCATGGCCCATTTAGGGTTTAAGGGACTTTTTGTGCAACTTTTGAAACTTGAAAGGCTTTTTTTGGAATATTTTAGGCTTTGTTGACTTCTGTTGACCAATATTGACTGGATTTGACTATAGATTTGACTTTTTTAGGCTTTCGCTTCTGGCTTTTATACACTCTTTCGTTCTTGTGTCTGTGCTTGCCCTTTTTTAATGATTTTTCATATATCCATACCTGCACACACAAAACATAAATACAAGCATATTTTTGCCATTTTTGGTCTGTTTTGAGTTTATTTGGGCTATTTTAAGTATAAATGGATATGTGTATTTTACACTTATCACTAATTAGCTTATTTTGGGTAATAGCCTATTTAGCTTATTTTAAGCATTTTCGAAGCTTATTTTGAGTGTATATGCTCACGGTTAAGAAAGCAAGAACAAAAGAAGTGTTTTTGGTTATTTACCTTGTATGTCATATATTTGTTGACTATTATTATAGCTTATGGTGATAACCAAATACACTACGTAGCTTATTAGCTTATTTTCGAGCTTAACAGACTTATTTTGGAGCTTATCAGCTCACGGCCCAATAAGAAGCCCCTAGAACAAGTTTTCTAAGTGTGAATTCTGGTTACAAGAAGTACAGTTTCTTGGGCATGTGATTAATGGTGATGGGATTCATGTAGACCCTTGTAAGATTGAAGCTGTTAGGAATTAAGAAGCCCCTAGAACTCTATCTGAGGTTTGTTCATTCTTAGGATTGGTAGGGTATTATCGTAGATTCATTGAGAACTTCTCTAAGATAGCTAAGCCGCTTACTGTCTTGACTCAAAAAAGTAAAACCTTTGATTGAGGTGAGGAGCAGGAGAATGCGTTTCAAACTTTGAAGGATAAGTTGTGTAATGCACCTGTTCTAGCTCTCTTCGATAGACCGAAAGATTTTGTAGTATATTGTGATGCGTCCGGGTTAGGACTAGGTTGTGTGTTGATGCAAAGAGGTAAGGTGATAGCTTATGCATCTAGGCAGTTGAAAATTCATGAGAAGAATTACACCACCCATGATTTAGAACTGGGTGCGGTTATGTTTGCACTTAAGATTTGGAGACATTATTTGTATGGGACAAAGAGTGTCAAATATACGGATCATAAGAGTCTCCAGCATATCTTCAGTCAAAAGGAATTGAACATGCGACAACGTCGCTAGATAGAGCTTTTTAGTGATTATGACTACGAAATTCGCTACCATCCCGGTAAGACGAACGTAGTAGCTGATGCACTAAGTAGGAAGGAGAGAGTGAAACCTAACCGAGTTAGAGCTATAAGTATGACCCTTCAGTCGAGTATCAAGGATAAGATACTAGCGGCTTAGAAGGAGGCGTCTGATGAGTCTGCAGGATTATAGAAAGGAATAGATGAGATGATTGAACTTAGGAGTGATGAAGCGTTGTATTACTTGGATCGAATATGGGTTCCTTTGAAGGATGATGTGAGAACCCTGATAATAGATGAGGCCCATAAGTTGAAGTACTCTATACACCCAGGAGCGGATAAGATGTATTATGACCTTAGAGATAGGTATTAGTGGTCGGGAATGAAGAAAGACATAATTGTGTATGTGAGTAAGTGTTTGACTTGTTTGAAGGTTAAGACTGAGCATCAAAGGTCGTATGGCTTGCTACAGCAACCTGAGATTCCCAAATGAAATTAGGAAGGGATAGCAATGGATTTTGTGACTAAGTTACCAAGGACTAGTAGTGGGCATGACATAATTTAGGTAATTATGAACTGATTGACTAAGTCTATCCATTTTCTACCTATGCGTGAGGATTATAAGATGGATAGATTGGCTAGGTTATACCTAAACGAGATTGTTGCTAGGCATGGTGTGCCAATCTCGATCATATCTGATCATGATAGTCGGTTCACGTCAAGGTTTTGGCAGTCAATGCAAGAGGTATTTGGAACCCGGTTAGACATGAGTATGGCTTACCACCCTCAGACCGATGGTCAGAGTGAGCGTACGATCCAAACTTTGGAAGACATGCTTAGAGTGTGCGTCCTAGAATTCGGGGGAAGTTAGAATGTTCATCTTCCATTAGTTGAGTTTTCGTATAACAATAGTTACCATTCTATTGTGAGATGTGCGTCGTTTGAGGCTTTATATGGTAGAAAGTATCGTTCCTCGATTATGTGGGCAGAGGTTGGAGAGGGTCAGTTAATAGGACCTGAGTTAGTGCAAGAAACCACTGAGAAGATCTCGCAGATTAAGGATGTTAGGATTATGAAAATCCATGTAAAAGACTCGGTCACCCCGTGTTATATCTAGCATAGGTTAGCTCGTAGTCTTAGTATTAATCGTTTAGTTACCGTACAACTTATGGTGTTGGGCCGGGTCTTTACCCACTTGTTAGCCCACTCTATGGCCCACTTAGGGGCACCAAAACACTTGTATAAATATACCTTTCCAGCCATGGGAAGGGGTTGGATGTTCATTTTATCATATACACACACTAAGTGATTTTCTCTGTCTAGAACTTCCCACCTTCTCTCTCTAGAATCGGCCAACCATCATTCCTAAGCTTGTATTGTGATATCCAATATACTACAATTGGTATCAGAGCCCATGGGATGATTAGATAGATTGTGTGTGCGTTTTCTTGGTTAGTTTAGATCAAAAGTTTAGTTTTTGAAGGTTTATGGTCTTTTTCTTGACACTCTTTGATTCTCACATTTGTGGTGTTAAAGTTAGTGGTTTTATTGTTGTTATAACCTTATAGGATCAAGTTGTGCAAAAGAAACCAAGCAAAAACGTTCAAAAGGGTGATTTTTAGGCGTTTTTAGTTGAAAAAGTTTGTATTTTTCTTAACTGCATTTTGTCTCACTGTCAAGTTCTTGGTTGCGTTTTGCTTCCTATGTTTTGTCAGAAAAGTACACTGGGTTTTGTCATTTCGTAAAGTACAACAGTACTGCGTTTTATCTTATTAGGGGTTGCGTTTTGGTTCTGCGTTTTGCCTCTATGTTTTGGTTACTAAAGGTTAGGTTTTAGTTCTGCGTTTTGCCTCTGCTTTTTGGTTATTGAAGGTTGCGATTTGGCTCTGCATTTTGTCTCAAGTTGAAGACCCTCATTGCGTTTTGACTAAGAGAAACTCTGTCCAATTATAACCTTGATTGCGTTTTATCTCAAGGGTTGATTGCGTTTTGCCTAAGACACTTCACTGCGTTTTGTCTCCTACTCACTGCGTTTTGTACCCTGCGTTTTATCTCAAGTTGAAGACCATTATTATGTTTTGGTAGAAAGAATTTCTGGCAAAAAAATTTCTTCATTGCGTTTTGTCTAAGACTCTTGACTGCGTTTTATCTAAGATTTCCTGACTGAGACTTGTGTAATACATTTCGTAGACTTAATTAAACCAAACCAAATTACAAACAAATAACATATCACCTAATCTAACAATCATACACCACTTTTCACATACAATCACTAATCATTATACCAATCCAAAGTTTATCATAATACAATTTGTCAAACGATCATGTCTAGTAATTCAGATGATATTCAAGCGACCGGTTCCGATACCCGCCCTCCTATGCTCGATAGGACTGATTACGAATCATGGTCACAACGAATTCGATTATACTGTAAGGGAAAGGAAAATGGATTGAAAATTCTTCAGTCGATTGATCAAGGACCATTTGAGCTTGGAACCATAAGGGATACACTCAGAACTACCCCTGAGGGAGGTGTCTTTCTTGGACCAGAAAGGCCTCGTACATATGAGGATCTCAGTGGCACGGAGAAGAAACGATACGATGCAGATGTCTGTACCACCAATATTGTGCTTCGAGGATTACCTAAAGATATCTACAACTCATCAATCACAACATTGAAGCAAAAGCAATTTGGGACAACGTCAAAATGCTTCTTGCAGGTTCTGAGCTCACAAAAGAAGACATAGAATCTCAGTTGTACGATAAGTTTGAGAGGTTCAAGATGCTTCCAAGTGAAAACATCAATGAGTACTATGTTTGCTTTCACAAGCTGGTCAACGACACAAGGAATATCAAAATGATAATGCCTAACATTTAACTGAACTCCAAGTTTGTGAACAATATGTCACCTGAATAGGATAGGTTCATGACAGCCATTACACTAAACAAAGGTCTGAAAGAGACAAATCATGAATAGCTGTATGCATACTTAAAACAACATAAGAAGCATGCGGCACAAGATCGACTGATTATTGAAAGAATCACTCCTGCTACAAATGATCAACTTACATTTGTGTCAACGATCCAACCTCATGCCCAATAATCACATGTCCAGTCTCATCAATATCCTTCTTCATCAATAAACCCTTAATCACTACAATATCCACAATTCCCTGAAACATCACAAATTGATTCTGGATACACCCAAACTGATGAAATACTTGACAACCTAACCAAACAAATGGTACTTCTTGCCCAATCATTCAGAGCTACACTTCCTCAAACGAATAATCAACTTCGAACCTCTTCTAACACCCGAAATCAAGCAACCATTCAAGATGATCGGGTTGTCATTTAGAATGTTCAAGGGTGATAGAATCAGAATCAGAGGTATATTGCTCGGGGAAATGGTGCTGCAGGTAATGGGGTGGCACCGAATAGAACTGGGAATGCCAATGCAGGTCAAGGAAAACCAGTCAAGTGTTATAACTATAATGGGGTTGGACATATTGCAAAGAACTATACTCAGCCGAAGCATCCACAGAATTCTGATTATTTCAAGGACAAAATGCTGCTGATGCAAGCCCAAGAGAATGGCGCAGTTTTGGATGAAGAGGAACTACTCTTTCTGGCGTGTAAACAGGGAAACACTTTTGATACAGATGTGGATAATTAACCAGTCCAAGACTTAGCTCTGAATGAGGACAATATTTTCCAGGCAGATGAATGTGACTCTTTTGATTTAGATGTTGATGATGAACCGACTGCTCAAACTATATTCATGGCCAATTTGTCCTCAGCCGGGTCAGCAAATCCACAAGCTGGTCCATCTAATGCATCAATCTTATCTGAGGTACATACTCTAGAAAATGCTATTGATCATAGTGTTACTAATCAGGACGAACATGAGATTCATAATGAAGTACAACAGTCAAATGTTATTGACTCAACTAATGTCGATATGGGTAACAGTAATGTTATTCCATATGAACAATATTTGTCGGTCGATAATATGTCTGTTGTACCAAGTTGTGCATCTTTCGCTCTAAATGATGTATGTGTGTTGTCTGATAATTATGCATTCGTTCCTCATAACCCAATAGCCACTGAACTTAAGACCTACAAGAAACAAGTTGCCATTTATGAGCAACGTACTAAGTTTGAATTGATTGAACGTGAACAACGAATGGATGATCAAATGCGTATGCTTATTCAAAATCGTAATAAACTGAAGAAAATCTTAAAAAGGAACTTCATTCTGTCAAGTTGCAACTTAATTCAACTATGAAAAACAATAATATATTTGAAGAAACTGTAACAACTTTGAAACATGAGTTTAAACAGAAAGAGTCTAAATTCCTGACTGATTTTTTCAATCTGAAACACCTTAATGATAAACTTGAGAATAAGCTTCACTAACAAGATCAATCCATTTAAACTATCCATATGATGTTAAATCCTGCTCAGGTGTGTGACCAAAGGACTAAAACTATGCTAGGTGCCCAGAACCCTTGTTACCTCAGACAGGCCAAAAAGGCCCAACCGGCACTATATGATGGTGATAAACTTCTTAAGCCTCATCATGTGTCGGCAATTGTTCCATCGTCTAAGGAAGAACTAGAGTTAGCAGAAGCTACTAGGAATAAACTGCATCTGAAAATGAATGACTCTGCCTGTGTGGAAAAGAGGTTTAACATTACGCCTCCTAACTACTCAAAAGAAAATTTTATGGCAACATTCACCCCTCAGACTCAACTGACACCTAAGCAAGTATTTTAGTCCTTAGATCTAGCAAAACGAAAGGCCAAAAAGCTAAAGGCCAATGCCTCACCCCTGCCTGTCCTGCCACCTGCGACTGTGTATCCTCTTAATAAACCGGTCCATCTGGTTCCTCGAACGCTTCCAACTACAAGTCAAGTAAATATTGGTCTGTATGTAATTACTCAAATATTTTAGGATTTTGAGAAAACTTGTAAAAAACGTATCACACCAACGGGTATAACTGAGGGGGAAAGGGGTTTTGAATAAACAAAATGGTGTTACTTAACCAAAGTAATTCCATTTTTCAATCTACTCAAAGAACATTTTGAAAGAATTCAAAAATCTCTGGTCACTAAAGTTAGGGCAATGAAAGCTGTTTTTTTAAAATTTGGAAGCCAAGGTGGACCAGAATGAGATAGATTTACTGAGTGGTGAGATTGAACGGAAAAACCTTCTCATTACAAAATGAGAACTTAATTGTTGAATGCTTGTCCAAAGATGTGTTTTATACTGCAACTGATTCTGTATTAAATGTGTCTAGATTTTCTGACATGCATGATGCTTTCACTATTGATCAAAAACGTATTGCCGACCTTGAATCTAAAAGTTTTAATGATTGAGAAACAAGATTCAAAATGATGATCACGACTCAATGATAAAACATTTCTCCAAACTTGAAGTTGAACACTTTAACTTACAATTAAAGTATCAAAATCTCAAAGAACGTTTTGGAAACAAAAAACCAGTGACATCTTCGGATGCTCCTTCATTTGATTCACTGTTTGTGATTGGGAAACTAAATGAACAGATTCAAAGTCGAGGCAATACGATTCGTGAATTAAAGGAGAAAATCTCTCGCTTAACAAAGAAAAATAGTGATACAGATCCCACTTTTGACCTTAAGGCTTTAGTTTCTCAGAACAAAGATTTAACTACAAAGCTCAATGCCCTTCACGATCTCAATGAATGCTTTAGGGCAGAAAATGCAAAAGTTAAGCAGCATTATAAGGAGTTGTATGATTCAATTAAAATAACGCGTGCCAAAACCACTGACCAGAACAACTCTTTGTTATCTGAAATTGAAAACCTTAAGGCTCAACTTAAAGATAATTCCAAATGTGCCACTATACCTGACAATAAACCTAAAGTGCTGGCTCCTGGTAGATATCCTATAGATGTTGAACCAATTCCCCCTCGACTCAAGAAGAATCGGGAAGTGCATCTACACTATATCAAACGCCTTAAGGAAAATGTAGAAACCCTTCGTGAAATAGTAGAGGATGCTAAGGTAGAAAGACCATTGGATACCTCTCTTGCATCTGCTTGCCGTTACACTAAACACTCTCAGGAGCTGTTAGAATATGTAATAGGCACGTGTCCTAAAGACTTTAGCCCTCGCGATACACAGAATGCCTCTACCAATTCACTTAGGAAAAAGCAAGTTACTTTTGTAGAACCATGTGAAACCTCAACTCATAACACACCACCACAAGTTGAGCACCAGAAAATAAATTCGACTAACGTTCCTGGAATTCCCTCTACAGGAGTAAAAGGTGCCTCAGCAGCTAGCAGGTCAAAGCCTAGGAGCAATACAAAGAAAGATAGGACCTTGCCAGCTAAAAGTGCCTTGAAACAAGTAGAAGCCCATTCTAGGATGAATAGGTTTAATGAGAAATAAAAGAATCCTGTTGATTCTAGTATTAGCTATAAGCGTACTGTAATTAATTTGAATTCCAATACTTTTGCAAAACTTGTAACAAATGCTTAATTTCTATTAATCATGATCAATGTGTTGTGCGTTCTGGGATGTTTGTGAAGCAATCCCCCGCCACTAAAGTGTGGTGGGTTAAACAAGTTAAGAAAGTTTGGAAGGCCACAGGGAAATTGTTTACCACTATCGGCCATCAATGGCGACCCACTGGCAGACTATTACCTTTAGGAGATCAGTGGCCTTAATTAGGATAACTCCACCTAACGGTCCTTGCCAACAAAACAAAGAAGTCCCACAGTAGACTTCTCCCGTTAGGAAGACAGTGCCCTTTAGTTAGGTCTACTACTCTTAAGAGTGACTGTATGGCAGTTGATCCACATAAAACTATTGCCCCTGTAGCATATAATCTTGCGTGCACTAACCAACCGGACCCCAATTGCAATTGGGGATCCAATGTATCCAAATCTCCATTCTTGCCTTTGTTCAAATGCAGGTTGTACAGATCATTCTCTGGTGATGTTGGGACTCAGGCTGCTCAACATATGACTGGAGATCGCAATCAACTCACTAAGGCTCAGGGATTTCGTGAAAAAGATGTATCCGGGACTGTGCGAATTCAGAAACGACCATTTTGGTGCAATTATGGGTTATGGGAATTATGTCATTGGTGACAAGTAATCTCCAGGGTATACTATGTAGAAAGGACTTGACACAACCCTTTCTCTATACGGATCATTTGTGAATTCAGAACTGTGAAGTTGGCCTTCATTCAGAAAGCACACATGCTTCGTCCGAGACTTAGATGGTGTCGATCCCATTAATTAAAGTAAGTCGTGGCACCGAAATAAACACCATTTCTGTTGAAGATATGATGAGGTCCTCTCCTATTTGCTTACTGTCTAAAGCCTCAAAGAACAAATCCTGGTTATGGCATCGCCGCCTAAATCACTTAAACTTTGGTACCCACAATGATCTTGCTCGTAAAGATCTTGTTAGAGGCTTACCTCGGTTGAAGTTTGAAAAGGATCATTTGTGTTCTACATGCCAACTTGGAAAGAGCAGGAAAGCTACCCACAAACCCAAGACGATTAACACCATTATGGAAGTTTTACACACCCTTCACATGGATTTATGCGGACCACTGAGAGTGCAGAGTATAAATGGGAAGAAATACATTTTGGTAATAGTCGATGACTACTCTAGGTTTACATGGGTGAAGTTTTTGAGATCCAAGGATGAGACTCCTGCTTTTGTAATCAACCTGTTAAAACAACTTCAAGTTGGTCTCAACAAAACTGTCAGGTTCGTGCGGACTGATAATGGCACCGAATTTGTGAATAAAGCCTTAACTGATTACTATGAAAGCGTCGGCATTACCCACGAGAAGACCGTTCCGAGAACTCCTTAGCAGAATGGCGTTGTTGAACGAAGGAATCGCACTCTTGTTGAAGCTGCTCGGACAATGCTGATATTCTCTAAGGCTCCCTTGTTTCTTTGGGCAGAAGCTGTGGCTACTGCCTGTTACACCCAAAACCGATCCCTTATACATACTCTTCACAACAAAACCCCATATGAACTAGTGCATGACAAGAAACCGGATCTCTCTTTCCTACGTATATTTGGGGCTCTCTGCTACCCAACAAACGACAGCGAAGATCTTGGCAAATTGAAAGCTAAAGCAGACATTGGGTTCTTTGTTGGTTACGCACCAAACAGGAAGGGTTACAGAATCTACAACAAACGGACCCGACAAATCATGGAAACTATTCACGTTACATTCGATGAGCTGACTGAGCAAACGGCTCCTGTACACTCCAGTCCAGGACCCGCACCTAACCTTTTGACGCCTGGACCTATCAGTTCAGGGCTCGTACCCAATCCTCCTCCTGCAGCACCTTATGTACCTCCTACCAATAAGGAACTGGAGATTTTGTTCCAGCCTATGTTTGATGAATATTTTGAGTCTTCCACGGTTGATCGTCTGGTACCCCCTGCTCCTGCAGCTCAAGCTCCAGTCAACCCTACCGGTCCATCAGTATCCATCCCCATTGATCAAGAGGCACCATCGGGAAGTCATTCACCATCATCTTCGGATCATCAATCCTCTTCAGTACATCAAGGTGTTGCAGCTGAGCATTTGTTTGAAGTAAATCCTTTTGCTGCGGCTGATCCCGAACCATTTGTTAATGTGTTCGCCCTAGATCATAACTCTGAAGCATCATCTTCTGGGGTAATCGCGAGAACTGAATCCAACCAAACCACTCAGCCTCATGAACATCTCCAAAAATGGACCGCCTCCCATCCTATTGATAATATTATTGGGAACCCTTCTCGACCGGTATCCACTCGGAAGCAGCTTGCTACAGATGCTTTGTGGTGCTTCTACAATTCAGTACTGTCCAAAGTCGAACCGAAAAACTTCAAATCTGCTGTTACTGAAGACTGCTGGTTTCAAGCCATGCAAGATGAAATCCATGAATTTGATCGACTGGACGTATGGGAATTAGTGCCACCTCCAGACTGTGCAATGATTATTGCTCTCAAGTGGATTTATAAGGTGAAACTTAACGAGTATGGTGATGTGTTGAAAAACAAGGCACGTCTTGTAGCGAAAGGATATCGTCAGGAAAAAGGTCTTGATTTTGAAGAATCCTTCACCCCGGTCGCCAGACTTGAAGCTATCAGAATATTTCTTGCCAATGTTGCCAGCAAAAACATGACAGTTTATCAAATGGACGTGAAAACTGCATTCTTAAATGGCGAGCTTAAAGAAGAAGTCTATGTGAGCCAACCAGAAGGCTTCGTTGACCCAGATCGTCCACATCATGTCTACCATCTGAAGAAAGCTCTTTACGGGTTAAAGCAGGCACCCCGGGCGTGGTATGACACTTTGTCGAAGTTTCTTCTGGCACAAGGATTCTCCAAGGGTGTAGTCGATCCAACCTTGTTCATTCGGAAAACAGGCAAACACACTCTTCATGTTCAAATATATGTTGATGATATCATATTTGCCTCGACCGACCCCAAAGACTGTGACCGTTTTTCTAATGAAATGAGCTCTAAATTTCAAATGTCGATGATGGGTCAAATATCCTTTTTCTTAGGCTTACAAATTTCTCAGAATCCTAGAGGCATTTTCATAAATCAATCTAAATACGCTAATGAGATTTTAAAGAAATTTGATCTTCATAAAAGTGACCCTGTTGACACTCCCATGGTGGAGCGAACAAAACTGGATGAGGACCTCTCAGGGATCCCTGTTGACCAGACCCAATATCGCAGTATGATTGGATCCCTGATGTATCTCACAGCCAGTAGACCTGACCTTGTTTTTGCTGTGTGCATGTGTGCTAGATATCAATCTAAGCCCACTAAAAAGCACCTTGAAGCAGTTAAACGGGTCTTTCGGTATCTCCAAGGATCCATAAATATGGGTCTTTGGTATCCGAAAGACACCGCCATGGCACTAACAGCATACGCAGACGCAGATCATGCAGGTTGTCAAGACACTCGAAGAAGCACATCTGGTAGTGCTCAGTTCCTTGGTGATAAGTTAGTTAGCTGGTCATCAAAGAAGCAAACTAGCATGTCCATCTCGTCTACAGAGGCTGAATACATCGCGATGTCTGGATGTTGTGCCCAAATCCTATGGATGAGGTCTCAATTATCGGATTATGGCTTTGCATACAATTACATCCCTCTATATTGTGACAACAAGAGTGCCATAGCTCTCTGCTGCAACAACGTCCAGCACTCCAGGTCTAAACACATTGACATCCGACATCATTTCATCCGAGAACAAGGGGAAAAGGGAGTGGTTGAGTTGTATTTCGTGAGGACAGAGTATCAACTGGTGGATATATTCACTAAGGCATTACCCAGAGAACGATTCGAATTCATTCTCCAGCGGCTTGGCATGAAGATAGGGAAATCCAGAGACACATCAAACGTCTTAGGATATCAGGCAAGAGTAAGTATTTGCTTCAAGTATCCTATGTACAATATGTACATATTCCACTCAAAAAGAAAATCCAAAAATTATAAAAACCAACAAATAATCCATAAAATCCCCCCAAGGAAAAAAAAAAAAAACCAATATATTATAAACTTCAAGATATTTCCCTTCCATTTATCTATAACATATATACGGTCCCTAGAAAAGTCATTCAATAATGACACGGGTCTTTAAATGAAGCTCGAATGGAAGTTCAAACTTTTCAAAACATGTCTTTATGCTTGCTATTAGTTCTGAAATGCCAATGTCCGTTTACAAAATGAGGAAAGCACGTCGCCAAAAAGACGGCGTACCAACAATGGTGAATTTAATTCACTCATCCGGCATGATTCCATTATATCCATAGCCACCCTGAATAAAGTAACTCTCAAGTTGTAACTAATTTCTTGATCAGAAGAGAATTCGTACCACTTTATCCAAAATGAATTTCCAGTCTATGACTCCTTCCGAAAATATTTGTGTTTTCTAAATTTTGAAAAGATTTTTTTTTTTTTTTTTTTTATTTTTTTTTGAGTTTATCAATCATCGGTACCTCAAGTTTTCAAAAATTTAAACACACAAAATCAACAACGACTACAGCTCTTAATAAGAAAACGGTACCCATTGATGAGGGAGAGAAGTTTTTTTTTTCTAAATTTATGACAACTAACGGGCATTTTGATAATTCATATAAATAATTCTGCAAGAATAGTGTATCAAACAGGGTTAACATTAGAGGGGGATTTAACCTTGATTAAGACCCAAATAGGTCCAAAAGTGTCAAATAGTAACAGTTATAAGTGGACTTATATGCTATATGCTACTTGTCTCTTTGTACTCGCGATAAATGTGAAGGACCTTATGTGCCAATTTATATAGTCTTAATTTTCCTTTTTGTAGAACAATTGTGTTAAATTGTTAAGTAGGCTAACAAAAGATAGGGGCTGGAAATGTCAATTCCTGAAAGATTGTATACTAGAATATGAATGGGCCCTTAAGCGATTTGACCCGGGACAAAAAACTTACCAAAAACCAGTCAAACATCACTCTCTTTCTCTCTCAAGTCAAAACGCATACCCTCTTTGCGATTTGCCTGACTTGCGATCATTTGTGTGATTTTCTTTTGCCTCGGTAATACTTGTTTTTTTTCTTCATCATCTTAATATGTAGTATCTATAACATCTTTGCTTAAAACTCATTGAATCTCTTGTTATGTAGATATTCGTGCTTACTCATCATCTACTTCGTGGTTAGTGTTTCTATTTGAGTTTTTGTTGCTGGGTTTGCTTTATATAACATGTATCCCCCCATGTTTAATTTATGGTCCGTGTGATTTTCGTGCAAAGTTTGACTTTTAAAGTCAAAATCATAGTCGTATGTTGTTAGTAATGGCCATTTGTTGTTGTTGGGATTGTTAGTTGGTATTATAGACTGCATGTAATGAACTAGTTAAGCCATAGATGCCCCCAATTGTATGTTAAAATCGGGGTAGTTGAGTGTTCTTGGTTGCGGTTTGTATAGGATATCTTGGTTGTGTTTTGTTGAGGATCTCTAGATTGCGTTTTGATCTGATGTTCTTAGTTGCGTTTTGCCTAGAAGTTCTTGATTGCGTTTTGCCTATTGATGTTCTTGATTGCGTTTTGGGTAAAAGTCCTTGATTGCGTTCTGTGTGGAACTCCTTTGTTGCGTTTTGCCTGATCTAAACCTTTGCGTTTTGCCTGATACATGTCTCTGCGTTTTGCCTAATGAATGTCATTGCGTTTTGAGTTTTAATATGCCCTTGCGTTTTGTCTATATAAAATTGTGCTTCGCAGGACAAAACGCAATTAATTGCGTTTTGTGATTGAAGACCCTCATTAGTACTAATGTAGGACCCACTTTTTCAAAAATTTTAAAATGTTGCGTTTTGATTAAAATTGAATAAAATATTCCTGCGTTTTGTGTAATTGCGTTTTGCCTGTCTTGCGACTTGCCTCTGCGTTTTGTCTAAGTTTTATGAAAATATTAACTGCGTTTTGGGTGTTGCGTTTTGTGTGCATTGCGTTTTGCCTATTGCGTTTTGTCTATTCTAATAAAACATGGGTTCTGCGTTTTGGCTGGTGGACTCTCTGCGTTTTGTGTGATATGATTTCTCAGCTATGTTTTATCATGTCTTCTGTGTTCTGGTCACTGTGCATTCGTCTCTGAGTTTTGTCTCCACTTACATGAGTCGACGTCCGTTGACTTAAGTGGTGTACATCTTAGTTGACAATCACTTCAATATGATCATTAACTGGGACTATGTCTATGACTGTCTAACCCTCAAGCATGTGCTCTTATCTAACATCACATCTCTGTATGTATGTCTTCATTGATGTATGTGTGCAGTTATAATGGCTGATGCAAATATCAATGCTCCTGAGCTCCAGTGGCTGCTGATTTCCCACCTACTCGCTCAGATAAGCAAATCTTGCCTCGTGACAAATGGGTCCTAGTGGGAAAAATCAATTGTTTCTTGGATGTGGAAAGGACTCAGGCCAATCCCATTTTCAAGATTGTTGTAGACATCTTGAAGAACACTAATTTCTTCAGAGCTTTCACCGCTTCCTCCACTATTCCATCCATTTACATCTAGCAGTTCTGGGACACCATCAGATTTGACAAGGACAAAGGATACAGTTGTCAGCTGGATGAACAACGCTTCTATCTCACCAAATCTACTCTAAGAGATGCACTTCAACTGCGATCAGATAACAACAATTTCACACCTCCACCCAACTCTAACACTATAATCTCTTTTGTCAACAACCTCGGCTACCCGAATGTTGTCAGAACCTTATCGGGAGTCGTGACAAATGACATGTACCAGCCATGGAGGGCACTCGCAACTATCATCAATCTTTGTCTCACGGGAAAGACCTCAGGATTTGAAAGACCGAGAGCTCCAGTATTGCAGATCTTGTGGGGTGTTGTCAACAGAGCAGACATAGACTATGCTGAGAGTATATGGGAAGAATTTACTCAGTGTATCCACTCATTCACAGAGGACAAGATGAATCTGGCTCTTCATGCGGAGGGAAAGAAGAAAGTTAATCCATTGGTGATTCTGGGTGTCCGTTTCACTAAGCTAATCATCAATCACCTCCAGAGCAAACACAAGTTCCACAAAAGACCAGGTTCCCCACTCCACTTGCCTACTAAGGAGTCTGCTTTGGGATATCTGAAATTCTCATTCAAGAACACCAAGAGAGTAAGATTCGGGATAGCAATTCCGGATACACTTATCTCTAAGGAAATTCGAACTGCTGCCTATTACTCCGAATATGTGGAAAAGGTTACTAAGTATCAACGGTACCTCGCCGGAGAAGCAGTCAGTGACGATGACACACCGGCTCCCAAACCAGCTAAGGGGGAAACAACCAAATCAACAAGGAAACCAAAACCGCAATCATCTAAAACCAAACCAGTAGTAAAACCGGCAGCATCCAAGACTTCAAAATCTTCTGCATCTCAACCATCCAAACCTACACCTGCACCTGCTAAACCTCAGCAGAAGAAAAGAAAGCTGGTTGAGGACACCACTGAGGCACCATCACAAGCCAAATGCTCAAAAGCTGGTAAGGTGCTAAAGAAGAGAACACTATCCAGCACTCCTCAGTTGGTAGATGAGTTTGTAGATGAAGGTGTTCCAGATAAGGAACCAATGCATGGTGATGAAGAGGCGGATACACAAAGGGCAATCAAGGAAAGCCTAAAGTAAGCTCAGGGTGCACATAGGGGTCCACTACCTCTTGTAGTGTTTAGGGAACCTAAAACTGGAAAGATTCAACCACTTCCAGAGGTAGAGGGAAAGGGGAAGGAGAAAGTCAGTGAGGAGTAGCTCAGGTTCTACTCAACCTTCAAACCCCTAAGAAAAAGAACCTTGCTGAATAGTTCATCTTTCAGAGGCGCACTCCTGCCACAACAGAACCCTCTGGTCTCGTTGAATCTTCGTCACTATATGCGGAACTGGGTCTAACTGACAGTGGGACGGATTCTGATGAGGAAGCATCTCCTGATGTGAATGCACAAGGTCAAGAGGAAGGCCAGGGTGGAACAAACCCTGGGGATGCTGGCGTGTCTCAGACTCCATCAAGTCATGTGGTCTACGCTGGACCAAAACTGGATCACATGGACTTAGGAATCACTGAAGCCTCATCACAACCTAACACAGAGCAAATGGATGATGAATTCACTTCCATGGCTTATCCAAAGGTTCAGGAGAACCTTAAACTCCCAACTGAAGGTGATGTGAGACTTGAGGAACCTGCTAGCTCCGCTGGAACCCTGTCCTCTATGAAGAACCTTGACAAGGAATTCAGCTTTACCGATCAATTCCTTGTAGAGAAGTCACAGGAAGACGAACCATAAAAGACTAATACAGAAGCAGAGGTTCAATCTATGGTGACGGTTCCCATTCATCAGGATACCTCGTCTGTCCCATTAATGACTACTCCAGTGATAGATATCATCGACCCTCAATCCGATTCCACAACGATTTCCGCATCTATGCCTACAACAACAGCAACGATCACTGAAACAACAACAACAATAACAACTGTTCCACCACCACCACCTCAACCATAACAAGACGTCTCAACCTCGATCTTAACTCAGATGATTGGTCAGCTGGAGGAACTGGGTCTAACTGACAGTGGGACGGATTCTGATGAGGAAGTATCTCCTGATATGAATGCACAAGGTCAAGAGGAAGGCCAGGGTGGAACAAACCCTGGGGATGCTGGCGTGTTCTCAGACACCATCAAGTCATGTGGTTCACGCTGGACCAAACCTGGATCACATGGACTTAGGAATCGCTGAAGCCTCATCACAACCTAACACAGGGCAAATGGATGATGAGTTCACTGCTACCGCTTATCCCAAGGTTCAGGAGAACCTTAAACTCCCATCTGAAGGTGAGGTGAGACTTAAGGAACCTGCTAGCTCCGCTGGAACCCTGTCCTCTATGAAAAACCTCGACAAAGATCTCAGCTTTACAGATCAGTTCCTTGTAGAGAAGTTACAGGAAGACAAACCAGAAAAGACCAACATTGAAGCGGAGGTCCAATCTATGG
>BQNB010041298.1:0-46861 GCA_026074375.1 Tanacetum coccineum
TAAGTCAGAAGCTTAAGTAAGATTTAAAACAGGTTATGTGAGCTTATGAGAGAGCTTATAAAGAGCTTTTAAAACAGAAAGTGAGCTAAAAACTTGAAAACAAATTTAGAACCAAACTTTAAAGGGTAAAGGCCATTTATTACCAACTTACTTTTCCATTTGTACCGTAATGACCAACTTACTTTTTTTTGTACACATTACACCAACGAACTTGTTTGTTTTGTGATAATGTTACCCATATGACCGGCTAAATTTTCCACGTCATTAATTTAATTTTTTTTTTTTCCAAATGTGCTAATACACTCCACCTTGGCACTTACTTACCCGAAAATGTGCGGGTAAAGGTCATTTATTACCAACCTACTTTCTCATTTGTATCGTAATGACCAACTTACTTTTTTCCGTACTCCGTACAAAAAATTTAATTTTTTTTTTAGAAATCGCACTTTTTAAAATCTTAATTTTTTGAGTTAACTACATTTTTGGTCCTTATGATTTACCGGGTTTAACGGTTTTAATCAATAATTTAAAATGTAACGGATCTAGTTCGTTTTTGATCGACCCGTAACACCTTTGGTCCAAACGCTAGTTTGACTGTCAAATGTGAAGGCAAAATATTTAATTAACGCTTTAAATAAAAGCCTGATACATAAAGGCACAAATCTATAAATCAATATAATATTTTCCAGATCTGGAGGATCGTCAATTTCAAAACTTGTTTATATGTGCCCTGTCGACCCATCACATCCACCATAGATGAGGTGTGTGGGGTGTTGGGTATGAACATCCGTTTAGTCATTTCATGTGTTTTTAACAAGTCAAACTAACGGTCAACGAAAAATGGACCAAAAGTGTTACGGGTCGAAAAAAAACGGACTGAATCCGTTACATTTTAAACTATTGGACCAAAACTGTTGAACCCGGTAAACCATACGGATCAAAAATGTAGTTAACTCTAATTTTTTTTAAAAATTTAGATCTTTTCGTACTTTTTAAATTATTTTTTTTTCAAAAAAAAAAGTTAATTTTTTTCTACGAAAAAAATTAGATTTTTTTAAAAGTTAAGAAAAAGATAAAAAAGTAAAAAGTAAAAAAGTTTTAACTTTTTTATTTTTTCTTAACTTTAAAAAAAATTGTTAAATTTTAAAAGTACGAAAAAAGTAAGTTGGTCATTACGGTACAAATGAGAAAGTATGTTGGTAATAAATAGATTTTACCCTAGAATATTTTTGCCAGCGTGGAACGTGTATGCCAGCGTGTCAGTAACAAGTTGTGATATTGGTGATGTCAAACAAAATTTGAAAGTAAATTGGTGTAATGTGTACAAAAAAAAGTAAGTTGGTCATTACGGTACAAATGGAAAAGTAAGTTGGTAATAAACGGCCTTTACCCTTAAATATTTACTACTAGCTGGAATAACTGTTAAACTTTAAGGTGCAATGAAGTTGTTCCTTCTTATAATTTTACTTGTTAATAGCCATGTCATACTCAATGTCATTCACATAATTGAAGGAAACTGCTTTATTGTTGCAACAAACTTACGTGATAGCTGTAAAAATCTCAAACTTTAACTTGACTAGTATATCCTTTCATAGAGAAAACTATGTCTACAATACTTCTTCATAATAACCAACTTTAAAAATGTTATAAACTATACGTAAAATATATATTACCAACTTGAAAGCTATCTTTTTTATTTTTGGTACTTCGAGCAAATGTATGACTGGTTATATCCTTTTTTTTCTTACACATTGTTCTGGCGAGATCAGATATTATTCTTGTAAACAACTTTTATCAGCTCATAAGAAAAATATTAGATTGAAATCTACATAGAGAAAGGAAATTATTTTTCTACTAACTGGTTAAATCTGGGAAAAAGTTATATCTTGGCGACCAAAAAGAATACATTTGACCGACAAAACCCAAACGACAAAACGTACACTGTTACTAATAAACAAACAATTAAAAAAGAAACTCAGTTATTTCCAAAGCCCAAACACTAACCGATATACAATAACCAATGCACGACAAGCAAAGCATGAAGTACACGTTATTACAAAAGCCATACTCTGGACTAAACAAGTTTTCCTCTGGAAACAAAAATACTAATTAACCAACTGGGCCCCACATTCACCTCGTAAAACCATGTACAAGGCCTGCAGGTCTGTCAGTAACATTGAGACGCCACGAAAGAAACGGAGAATCTATGTCGTCCACGTCATCAATGAACTTAAATTCGTTTGCTACTGCTGCTGCTGCTGGTGAGTAATATGATGAAGGCAGTTTATTATGATGGGTGGTTTGTGTGTGGTGGTTTGTAACCCATGGGTTTCCGTTTATCATTGCTTGGTGGTAGTGTTGTGTCTCCGCCGTGTCGGCGCCGCCGGTGGCTGCTGCCGTTGCTCGTCTCTCTTCTTTCTTGAATCTTATTCCACATGCATTGCAGAGTGACTGCAAATCCAGTTAACAAAAAATGTGTTAAAAAGGTCTTTTGTGGACTTAAAACTTTGTTGTAATTTGCATGCAACTGATACATGTTCAGTAAAATCATTTGTTCAATCGCTAAAACAATAAGCTAACTTGCTACAAATTTAAACTGATTATAACATATCTTGAACCAAACAACGTACTGATACTAAATACTTTTTAATTGCTCACTTTAAAATCAAGGGATAATTCCATATATATCCAAAAGAAACTTCATAATTCCATATTTACCCAAATGAAGTTTTCAATGCATATGTGCAATGCTTTTAAAGCATGTGTTGGGGGAAATATGACATTATGATATTTGTTTTGGGTATATATGGAATTGCCGCTAAAATCAACTACCTACATGTAAAGTAATAGCAATAGAAGTATCAAAATGAAATGTACTACAAGACTAGTCACTTTTTACTCTTAACAAAATTTTAACTACTGTTTCTCAAAAGTTAAAACATGTCATATAAATTTGATATGCTGTTAGACTACATACCTTAGGGCCTCGTGGGCCATTTCTCCAAAGTGGTGTAGAGGTAGTGTCACAATTAGCACACCTTCGGGTTAGAAGATTGTCAGGCACAACTCCGCCATGGTTCACTTTCTGAGAAGGTGAAACCGTGGCGGAGTTATGCAAAATGTCCCAACATAAATTAGCAGACCAATTAGCAGAAGGTCTTCTTTCAAGTACCTTTTCGTAATCTCGAGTGGCTGGTGTACCTAAAGAAAGTGTACAGTCAACTGCTGATGAGGTAGGTGACTCTTCATAAGGCATTGAAAACATCATAGCATTATTTGAACCACTACCACACCTATACATTGTTTATTGAACTTATGGAAATATTTTGTTTAAGGTGGTTATGCACATATGCTGGCTAGTGAGTTTATAATGAAGTGTGTACCAGAATGTTATGATGAAAGAGTTTGAAAATGTTTTAAGAGCTGGGATTTATAAAGGAGTTGAGGTAGGGTAGTGTGGTATAAGAAGATGAAATAAGAGTCAAGTAGTTGACAGTGAAGCACGTTGTGGTGAAAGGGGTTACTCTATAAAGAGTACGTTTTACTTGTATTTATAGAACAGTTAGTGGGACCTACGTCTCAAAAAACACCCCGATTTTGGGGAAAGAAATCTATGCTTGTACACTTTCTCATCATTATGACATGTTATACGAATCTCGACGAAAAGTGATTATGCTTTACAAATTATCATAAAAGACCCTTTAAGTAAGTGACGGTAGATGATGAAATGATCTTGTAGAATACAAATCTAGTCTAGACTATAGAATCACAGAATTCCTATTGTTTTCCTTGAGAATCAAAGCGGGATGTTAACAAAGATGGTAGAGGTACCGTTTGGTTCAGTGACTCGGTCGGTCTGCCATAGACGACAGACGCGTCCCCCTTCCGCTTCTGCCCCCTCCCCCTCCCTCCCCCAACCAACCAGACGTGTTCAATGGCGGAGCTTAACATTTTATTGTGGGAGGGCCAAAAAAGAAAGTTGTATGTAATACAAGGCTAATGTAAAAAATTAAAATTTACTACATAAAAATCATTGAAAAATTACATTAGATTACAAAATTATGGGGAGGCCACAACCCTTCCTTGTCTCCAGTGGACGTGCCCCCCTCCCCCCCCCTCCATTTTTTATTTGCTCGTATGCTACCCGACCAAACAATTGGAGAGCAAAAAGCAAAAAAAGGTGGTAGTTGGCTAGCGTTGGGGTGTTTGTATTTTCAAAATTTTTAAAAGGTAACATTTTTTTTCTTAGAAAACCCCACTTTCTTCTACAACCATCAACTATTACCTAGGGGGTGTCAAATGGGTTGACCCGACCCAATCTGAACCCGACCCGCACCCTGATAAGACCTTATAGGGTCGGGTTGATTCGGGTCGAACTTAGCTTATCGGGTTTATCGGGTCATAATAGGGTCGGGTTAGAGTTTTAATTAGTTCTTTATCGGGTTATCGAGTTAAACCGATAAACCTAATAAGATATATAATAACCGATTCAAAGATGTTTAATTTATGAAATTTAGTGGCATGGTGCTCTCTTTTTTTATCTATGACATACAATAATTTTTTTTATCTATAACATACAATACTTCTTAACTTACTGCTCTTTGTTGTCTTTTATACAGAGCATAAACATATTTTCTTTCATATACAGGTAGCACAGAACAGTATGATCATACATGTAGAAATAATTTTGGTTCAATAATACTCATATATTATCTATGATACAACATATAACATAATAAAGCCTTGTTTCAAAGTCCAACATTTCTATTTGATGGCATTAAGATCGCTTTATTTTTTTCCTTAACAAGTAACCCGATAATCCAATAAATTCAACTCGACTAACCCGAACCCGGTAGACTTTAACTCGATAGACCCGATTTCTTATAGGGTCGGGTTGCGGGTTAGTTTTTATTTTATATCAACCCGATAGACCCGACCCGATAAGACCCTTAACCCGACCCGATAACCTGATTGACACCCCTTTACCAACTAAAAAATGTCTTTCAAAAATCCCAAAACCAAAACATCAAACTCCCGACAATAACAAAACGTTTCAACAACAACCGACCTCAATTTTATATTAACAGAGCAATCACCATAGATTAATTTTAATCTCGCTAGTTTCTAATACACAACAATGCATCAACAACCTATTTACACAAATAATCTGTTTTCTCCTTCGTTCCAACAACAACAAAACCAAATGCACCAAGCGTTTAATCAGAAATACGGTATCGTGTACACATGTCACCACCACCGTACCCATCTCAATCTTCTTAACGTTTAACTTCGATTCATTAGATCTTGATGACGAGTTTGATCCGTTATTTGGTCAACCTTCGGAAGGTCCATCCCAACCCGTTGAAGACAAATCTCCCGTCGAGGAGGTTGCGCCCGTCAAAATGAAGTATGTGAGAAGGCGTCACCCGGGCAAGAAGAATGACAAAGATTTAAGTGAGCCATGGATCCTCGTGAAGAGGTAACTTTTGTATAGAGCTTGGGTAGACGTGTCAGAGGAATTGTAAAGACGAAAATGCTAAAAAGGAGGCAGGGTTTATAGTGGAAAGATCAAACCACAACACGATATGAAGTAAGTAATAACACGATATGAAATAAGTATGCAAGATAAGAGATGGAAAGATCAAACCACAACACGAGGATTTATAGTGGTTCGGTAACGAAGCACCACTTCGCCCTACTCCACTCCCCGAGCACCAAACTCGAGAGTTTTCTTCATTATGTCAACAAGCTCCCTTTAGGCGGAAAATACCGTACACAACTTAGCTTACACCAATTTCCGACACTAAGCGAAATGTCGAGTTCTAATCCTAGGTAGAACCAATCTAACACAACTAACCACACTACTTCACGACAATTCACTACTTCGCTTCACCACACAACTTCTTTTTCACTTCACAACTTCACAAAACTTCACTTCACTTCACAACTCCTTCACAACCTTTCTACACTTCTCTTCACAATTTCACTTCAACTAAACACTATCTTGATCACACCAACCTAACACTACTTACTAAGATCACCCAGATCTAACTATATTTACAATGATCACCACAATCTACTTAATATACACAACTACGATACACACCTTCACAATATACACAAATGATTTACAAGATATAATACAATTGCAACAAGGTTGCAAGGACACACACTAAGCTATAATACTTCTTCACTTGATGGTAGGAAGTATTCTTCTCTTGCACTTGAGGATCAAAGCTTGGATCACTTGGAAACAAAGCTTTATGATTAAATGATCAAATGAATGAAAGAAGAATATAAACTGATTTAGAACAGAAAGAAAGTGTGTGCAAAAGGTGAGAAAAACAGTGAAGAATAATCCAGTATTTATAGGCAAACTGAGGGGATTTTTGTCTGGTCGGCCCCCTTAATTAGGGTGTCGGTCCCCATAATAATTAAGGGGGCCGACCTTATAATTAAGGGGGCCGCCAGCCTGGACGCTCCTTTTTTTGTCTTTTCTAGAGGAGGTGTTTTCTGGACCATTTCTAGCCGTTTTTTAGGTAGAAAATTTGGATTCAAAATATTTATTTTGAATAAAGCATTGCTTTTAAATCTAAAAATGCTTTGTAAAAGTTATAAAAATATTTGTGACATTTTTATAAAAAATGTGAGGTTGAATAAAAATTTCTTTGATCATAAAATGCATTAAGCATTTATTTATTCATACATTTAAGTGATTAAATTTTCGAAATAAAAATTTACTACTAATTACTTGTTTACGAATAATTTTTCATTAATCGTTTTTACATTTTGTGATTATCAAAACATAGAGAGGTCGAAAAATATTAATAACGTTTTTAGGCATTATTTCTATCAACAAAAGTAACTACGTACTTTCAAAATGAAATGAGAAAAGCGAAAAGAAGCTACGATTCCGTCAATTGAAAAAGAAAAAATAGAATTCGTCCTAAGATTAGTCAATTTTGTGAGGTTTTCAATAGCGTGAAAAGTAGCCACCAAGGTGGTGCATGTGAGAATGAGCATTGATTGGGATGCCTAACTGATGTGCCTAATTATATACGTAAACCTATGTGTCAGCATCCTGTTGGGACAGCAGGGGCGCGCTTCTTCTCAAACCAATAATTTATTGCCACATCTATTAGGCACATAATTAGCCACATATTTTAGGCCTCCCAATCATTTTCCATGTGAGAATAGTATTTATCAAAAAGCGAAAAAAGAGTATCGTGAAATTTATGGTACGACTTTCTCAATGGTTTAATGTTGACAATTTTTGAAGGACCATAGCAAATGGAAATATAAAAAAAGCCAAAGTTTTTGAAATCCAAAAAAGCTTCTTCCAAAAAATCAAGGACATAGGAAACCACCTCACACGGCACTTCAGATTCAACACATATTGCTTTGAATTTGAACGACGAAGCATCGGACTCAGAGGATGTAGAGGTTCAAAAGATTCGACCAATTGGTCGAGACAGGGCTAAGAAGAAAGGATCATCATCGGCTTCTCGTTCGTCATCTTCAGTTTCAGTTGATCCTAATCTTGTTGACACTTTGCTTAGTAAATTCAGAAAGGTTTTAACGCCGTTATTTTCGTCAAGGAAGGAATCCTCCTCTGAGCATTTGAGAATAAAGGAGCGGTAATTGGAAATAAAAGATCTGATGCGTTGAGAGCAAACGGAATTAGAGAGACTAAAGCTTGCACAACAAGAAAATTTTAAACAACAGAGGCTTGCACAAAAAGACAGAGAATTAGAGTTGCAAGAAATAATCTTTAAATTTCAACAACAAGAAAATTTCGAGAAAGACCTCATGACTTGCAATGAACCGCATGACCATTTAAACGGAAATCAACTAGCGATTGTATTAACTATGAAACAAAAGACCAAAAGCGTCATAATTTATACTCTTAGTCTAAGTTTTAATTTTTATTGTAATTTTTTAATTTTTATTTTAATTATTATTATAATGTATTTATTTTATTAATAAAATTTTAATTTAAAAAAAAGTATCCGGTCACATGTGCGGTTATCATTATGAGTGTTTGATATTTGTTTGATATAAAAGAGAGAAAGTTGAGTTGACACTGATGCAACAATCTAGTTTGGTGTCTTTGTATGATTGCATTACTAAATTAGTCTAAACCGATGAAAGTATAACTAGAAATGATCGACCACAGCATAAGAAACGAGAACTATAGTAAAACCCAATGGAGCTAGATGCAATATCATATTGAACAAGAGTCGAATCTGACAAAATCATTACACAAAAGCGCAACAAATAAAAAAACCCTAGATCCATGAGGTCCTCATCCTCTTCATCTTCAAGATCCAAGATCCACTCATCTAATCGATTTGCCTAACCTGTTTGATTTCCATTCATCGAATAACGTTTGATTTGTGTAGATCGATAATAGCTTTCTCTAATCTCTCTTGTTAGATTCGACGTGATTTTTAGAATTAGGGTTTCGATTTCTAATCGATTTCTTGGTTCTAAGTAATTACCATTCATCTGATTTAGTGAGATCTAGGGTTTGTTATTCATTGTTATCTGCTAAATCCCTCTTTATTCGATTCGACGATAATCATTAGGTTTTAGATCTCCTTTCAATGGATGTTTTTAGGGTTTGATCCTTTCTTTTTCGTGATTGTGTGTTTGAACTCCCTTCAATCCAAGATGACTGGTGGACTCTATGAAAATACCAGGCGTCAGTTTTCCTCAAATGAAGATTTTACCAAGAAAATTTCCCATTCGGTTTTTGTAACTAATTTTCCGGATTATGTCAATTCTCGTGATCTATGGAACAAATGTAGCGTATATGGAACGGTTATAGATGTGTTTATTCCGAATAAAAAGTCTAAAGCAGGGAAGAGATTTGCATTTGTCCGTTTCATTAAGGTCTTTAATCTCGATAGATTGGTGAAGAATTTATGCACGATATGGATTGGGAGTTATCATTTGTTTGCAAATCAGGTTAGGTATGATAGGCCTCAAAAACCTCTGAATCCTAATACTAATGTCCCCCAAAAATATGGTTCGAAGAAGGATGCAGACCATAGGAATGGCTCAACGGGTTCTCATCAGAAAAAGGGAGGTGTGACTTCTTATGTTTCAGTTGTTAATGGGGTAACTCCGTTGGTCCAACCTGGAAATTCGTTGTCATCTGCTCCTGCTCTGGTGTTAGATGAGGAGTGTGTTGTGGAAAGGGATTTCTCTAATTGTGCTATGGGGAGAGTCAAGTCCTTTGATTCCATTACCAAGTTACAATCCCTTCTCGTGGACGAGGGATTCGTGAATGTTACATTGTCCTATCTTGGAGGCTTGTGGGTTATGTTTGAATGTGATAAACCTGATACGAAAAGAAATTTGGTAAATCATGTTGGGATCAATTCTTGGTTTCAAGTGATACAGGAAGTTAATCAGGACTTTGTCAGTGATGAACGAGTAGTGTGGTTAGATATTGAGGGAGTCCCACTTTATGCTTGGTCTCGCAAATCGTTTGATAAAATCGGTAACAAATGGGGAGAAGTGCTGAACATTGAAGACTCGTATGAGACTTCCTTTGGACGTAAGCGTCTATGCATTTTAACTAAACATCCGGTGTCCATTTTTGAATCTTTTAAAATTATTGTTAAAGGTAAAGTGTATATGGTTCGCGCAAAAGAGCTATTTACTTGGACTCCTTCTTTTGAATCTATAAAGGAACATGATTATTCCTCGGAAGACGAATCTGTTCAAGGAGTAGGATCTAAAGAAAATAAGTATAACACGTATGAGAAAGAGGAGGGTGAGTTTAATAATAGTGAAGATGAAGAAGTTGCTGAAACCGATTTTATGGAAAAATCTTCTCAGTCAATGGAACACAGTGTACACGTGGATAAGGAAATTTCTGCTGATCCGTTTGGACTTAATGATCTATTAGGTCTAAAGAAGCCTGTAGAGGAGAATTTGGAACCGAGTCCGTCTTTGTCACACCCCCCGGGGTTCTCGCCAGTGGGATCTTTGAATTCAAGTGACAAGGAATTGAATAAGGAGTTTTCACCAACGATAAGTGCTAAGGTAATGAACAATTCTCAAGTGGTCCATGAAGATGTTTCGTTTAACTCTGTTGGGGGAAGTGGGAATAATAAAGGGGGATCTGTTTTGGGAGTGCTCGATGAGATGATTCGTGTGGGTAGGGCTATGGGGTATTCTATGGAGGGGTGTGAAAAAGATATCGAATCCATCATTAATAGCAAAGGAGACGAGGCTGTTTTTAGATGAATTTTATGTCTTTAAATATTCAAGGGCTTGGTAGCAAGTCCAAAAAGGAGTGGGTAAAGGAGTTATCTAATAATAATAAACTTAATTTTATTGCAATTCAAGAAACGAAGATGGAGAAGGTGTCTCACATGGATGTGAAATTTATGTGGGGTAACTCGAATTATGACTACGTGTTTAGTGAAGCGGCTGGTAATTCTGGTGGAATTCTTTGTATTTGGGAGGAATCTTTTTTCAAGAAAGATTATGTTACGATCTCGGATTCGTTTGTAGCCATTTATGGGACGTGGATCCCTAGTAAAACTAAGCTTCTTGTTGTGTCTATTTACGCCCCGCAGCAACCTTCTTTGAGACGGGTGTTATGGGAATATTTACTGATTTTGTTGGGACGTTGGAATGGAGAGGCTATTTTAATGGGCGACTATAACGAAGTGCGTACCAATGTTGAAAGACGAGGTACGTGTTTTAATGTTAATAACGCTAGCTTTTTTAATCAATTCATATCTTCTTCTGGTTTAGTGGATATTAAAATGGAGGGTTACACGTTTACTTGGTCACACCCTTCGGCGGAAAAAATGAGTAAGTTGGATAGGTTCCTTGTTTCGGATGGTATTCTTACTATTTTCCCCTCCATTTCGGCGTTATGTTTGGACCGGCATCTTTCGGACCATCGTCCGATTTTGTTATGTGAAGTTAAAGTGGACTTTGGACCGATTCCTTTCAGGTTCTATCATTCGTGGTTCAAACTCGTTGGTTTTGATGATATGGTGGAACAGACTTGGCGCGCCTTGGCTTATTCGGACAATAATAAAATGATTCGGTTTAAAAAGAAGTTACAAGAGCTCAAAAAAGTTATCAGGTTGTGGGTTAACGATAAGAAAATTCAGAGTGCAGGTTCCAAGAACTCCATTGTTTCTGAGCTTCGTGATATTGATAAACGTTTGGATCAAAATGGGCCTATTGATTCGTTGATTTTTAGGCGACAAGACTTAATGAGTAACCTGAATGATCTAAAGGAGATGGAAGATATGGATTTCGTCCAGAAAGCAAAAGTCAGATGGGCGATTGAAGGTGACGAGAACTCAAAGTATTTTCATGGAATCATTAACAAGAAACGGTCTAATCTAGCCATCCGTGGTGTGTTTGTTGATGGTACGTGGTGCACAGATCCTATCTTAGTGAAGAAAGCTTTTAAAGATCACTATGAAGCTCGTTTTAATAAGCCCACAAAGGCTAGATTGAAACTCAGTTTCTCCTTTCCGAATCGGTTATCTACAGATCAGGTTGCCGACTTAGAGCGTCATGTGTCTCATGATGAGATTAGATTGGCTGTGTGGGATTGTGGAGTCAATAAGTCACCGGGCCCGGACGGGTTCACTTTTGAATTCTTTAGAAAATTTTGGAAGGTTATTGGTCCGGATTTCTGTGAAGCAGTTGAGCATTTCTTTAAACAGGGCTCGTTCTCTAAGGGTTGTAACTCTTCTTTTATTGCTCTAATCCCAAAAGTCCTGGATGCAAAATTCGTCAACGATTATCGCCCTATTAGTTTAATAGGGTGTATTTATAAGGTCGTCACTAAGATTTTGGCAAGCCGTTTGGCTATGGTTATAGCAGGCCTTGTGTCTAACACTCAATCCGCGTTTGTTGCTGGAAGACAGATCTTGGATGGTCCTTTCATTCTTAACGAAGTGCTTGATTGGTGTAAAAGGAAGAAAAAGAAAGCGTTGTTTTTTAAAGTTGATTTTGCTAAGGCTTATGACTCGGTTCGTTGGGACTTCTTGCTTGACGTCCTTGAGGCTTTTGGATTCGGTTCGACTTGGTGTACTTGGATTAGAGGTATTTCTGATTTTGCTAAGGCTTCGTTACTAGTTAATGGAAGTCCGTCTGACGAGTTTCATATTCATCGGGGTCTTAAACAAGGTGATCCGCTATCGCCTTTTCTTTTTATTCTTGTTATGGAAGCTTTGCATTTATCCGTTTGTAAAGCAGTTGATGAAGATGTGTTTAAAGGCATTCAGTTACAGGGATCTTTGGCTTTATTTCATTTATTTTATGCGGATGACGCTCTTTTTTTTGGGGAATGGTCTATAATATTTGTGAGGTATTTTCATATTCTTAAAGGTTTCCATATTTTTATCGCGTCTGGGATGACAGATTAATATTCATAAGAGCACCAAATTGGGTAGTGGGGGTCCGTGTCTAGAGTTTGAGGATATGGCTTCTTCTTTAGGTTTGCAAATATTATGGAATACAAGTTCCGTTATCTTGGGGTTATGGTGTGGTGGCTAGGATGACTCGTCATAAGGCTTGGGATGATGTAGTTTTATGCTTTCAATCGCGTTGGTCTAAATGGAAAGCGAAATCCTCTCACGATTGGTGGTAGGCTTACTTTGTTAAAATCAGTTCTCGGTGCATCTCCCCTTTATAACATGTCACATTTTTAAGGTTCCTAAAAGGCGGGCTTAAGGTTTGGAGGTCAATTCGCGTGAAATTCTTTAAATGGTGCCAGGCATGTTGGAGAAAAAATTTTCATGATATGGATTGCTTGGGTTAAGTGTTAGTTCGAAGAAGAACGGGGGTCTTGGGTTTCGAGTTATTTCGCTCATTAATCGAGCGTCATCTTTAAAGTAGGTTTGGTCTGTTTTCGTATCGAAAGATGATTCTTTGTGGTTCGTGTTATCCAAGCGGTTCAGGGGATTAAGATTTGATTCTCATTCAGTTCGTAAGGTTTCATATGGAGTTCGATTTTGAAGGGAAGTTCAAGTGCTTAAGTCATCCTGGGATTTGATTTCTTGTCGTAGTGCTCTAAACGCTCAACGGGGCATGGTCAATCTAACTAGTTTTTGGAAGAGACTGGGATAGGATATTCCCTTGTGTGGTTGTGTCCGCGTTTGTTTGCCCTTGTTACTGCTACCCTATATTTGTTTTTGTGGCGGATATGTAGGTGGTGACGTCTTTTTCGGTGATCAGTTAGAGGAGGGTTTCGAATCATCTAGAATTCTCAGATTTAAGTTCGTTTTTGAATTACAGTGGTTCTTTCAAGTATAATATCGTTGGAATTTACTCCCTTCTAGCTATGTGGTGAATTTTATTGTGATAGTATACTGTCCAATGTATGATCATTTTAACGTGTTTTTGGCATGAATCAACAATGTATAAAATTTTGTTTTGAATTTCTTAGTTAAAATTATTTTTCCGAAAAAATGTATATATTTTTATTAATTTTCAAACCCAAAAAAAATTTGTGACTTAATTCTGTTGAAAATTTTGAATTCCTATGACTACAGGAATCATTGTAGTTATGGATTTCCTAGACCTAATCATAAAAATATAAAAGATACAAAAACTATGAAAAATACCCAATTTTGATTAAGAGCAAAATCGAATGAAACCGAAGGAGAAAGGTAAAGAAAATCTTACAATAGGTGTTGTTAATCGAGTTGTTGGTGATTGCCCCTTGCGAATTATAATTGATTTTTTGTTTAGGGATTGGATTTTGTGGTTTTGGTGATGGTGTTTTCGTCACACAGTAGCAGGGGAAGAGGGAAGAACTAGAATGAGTGTTTGGTTTAGTATTTAACGCAGAATTAATAGAATTTGTTCATACCTTTGCCTACAATGTGTTTAAGAGAATTTGTTCATACCTTTGCCTAGAATGGTGTTTTCGTCACACTGTAGCAGGGGAAGAGGGAAGAACTTAGTCATTTAACATTTAACACATAATCTAAGTTCTAAGAAGTTTGGAAAGAAGACATACCTTTGCCTACAATGTGTTTTCTTCAACATCTTCAAGTGAGTAAGCGTTGAAGGAGAAATATTTTGGTAAACCCGTCATAAGATTTTAAGAATGTATTCATTCGTCGGATTCCAAGAAATGTTCATGAACAACTCCACTAGAATGTTGTAACTACTCAACCACTTGGTCCCCAATGTCTCATGGGTCCAAAATTGTTAGTCCCGAACATATTTTGCATATGTTGCATTTGATTCGGATACATATAGGGTGGACATATTCCTCACGGAGAGAAGTTTGGTTGTTGTGAATAATTCCACTTTGAATGATTATTATTAGGGTAATTTTGTCTACCTTGATCTCTCCTAGGTTGTGGTGTTTTAGACCGAGGCTGAGAGTTATTAGTTCTTTTTGGATGATGAGTCTTAGATCTTGTTTTAGGCTTAGTAAATCCAACTCCGGGTTTTAACGAAGGTTTATAAAAACGTTTTACTTCGTTATCGCTTTCAATGGGTATTTTAGTATTGTTTATAATCATAAATTTTAGTCTTGGGCTTGAGTTTAATTCTACTATTTTTTTCTTTAGACTCGACCTCTTGTGACTTTACAAAATTTACTTGTTTAGACTCACTAGTTGATCATTTGGTAAAATTAAATCCTAGGCCGGATTTATCTCCAAAAGGTTTTTGAATATTTAACATTTTCTTAAGCGATTGACTACTATTATTAAACTGATTAAGCTTAGAAATTTCTTCCTTAAGGTTTTCATTTTCAAACCTAAGGTCTTGACATATTTTACATTCTTCATTGATCTCTTTACCTTTTTCTAATTTAGATAGTTTATTTTTTAGTTCTAGTACTTTATTTTCTAACGGATTTTTAATTTGTTTTAGTGATTTATTTTTAGCCATGACTTTTAGACCTACTTTGCATAGTCGATTATATTCACTATCTAAGTCTTTTTCATCTAATGATGAGTGATCATCACTAAAGAATTCGGTTTCAGAAAGTACCTCATTAGATGTTTTAGCCATGAGACATTTTTCGACCTTTGTCCTTTCTTTTTCATCTTCGCCGCTATCACTCCATGATCCTCCAACGAAGGCTCTTTGATTATCTAAGATGAACTTTCAATGTTAGAAGCTTCAAAGGTTGATGATGATGATGAGATCTCCAATCTTGTAGATCTACATATGGGTATGCTTGGTGGTGGATGACAATATCTTCAATCTTGTAGATCTACATATAGGTATGCTTGGTGGTGGATGGAAATGGCAAGATCTTCAAAGCTTGCTTTGGTGGATCATCATAAAAGTATGCTTAACAAACAAATAAATAGTTAGAGCATTATGATCATATGCAAAAATGAAAATGATTAATGAAGGTATTCCTACATATAAAGTATGTGTGAAAAGGGATAAGAAAATGGTGAGATTTGGCTTGCTATTTATAGGCAAAATTCTGGCACTGTAGCCCGGTTCTGCCGGTTCCATTGTAGAATGGAACCGGCCAGTGTTCCTGAAGGGAACCGGCCTACAGTAACCAAATCCAGATTTTGGGATAAAAAATCTTATTGTCTGTTAAAAATATACCTTCAAATCTAGAAATTTTTATATCATGTTTTTTTTTTTTTTTTTTTGAAAATTTATAATTCTGATTATCAAGACTCATTTTCAAGCTATTATACACTCTCGGTTTATAATTTCTTATAACATTTTTATATATTGTTGTTCATGGGTCGAACTTATAGAAGTCGTATATATAGATCTAATAAATCAGAATTTACCACCTATTTCTATTAGAAAATGCATAGTATTTTCATTAATTTTGTTTTTTTATTTAGCTACTCGTAGATTTATGGGCTTATAAGCTATATTTTTTATTCGAAAGTTATTCAATAACTTCTATTAGCTACCCATGAATTTCACGGGCGTATAGGCTAGTGTTATATATTACAAGTTATATATATTTTGTGATTATCAAAACAAAAGAGAATGTGTAGATTAAATATCGTAATATTTGCACTAGCAATCTCCCCCTTTTTGATGATGACAAAATATGTAAACGTAATATATAGTAAATTTAAAAGTGACTTGTATCCCCGTAATACCTTTTACTTTACCTTCTCCATTTACACTCTTCTCCCCCTTTTGTCAAAACAAAAAGGGTGTGTCCCTGGAGTTTAACTTTAATTCTCCCAGAAAAGGCGAGCTTGCATCATCCCTAGTGAAGTTAAAATGTCTACTCAAACCCCTTATATTGGTGCATCCCCTAGATAGTTGTCCTTGGTTTATTGCGGGTCAATGGATCATATTTGAAAGCTAAGCCTACAAAAATGTTAGTTTCGTGCAACATGTAAGAATATATAACTATATGATGAAGAAAATGACATCTTCCTTTTGGTCGAAATGCAAAGGATTGTTGAAGATTAAGAATGATGATGAATGCGTGCAAGCTTCCCCTTGACGAGTGCTCCCCCTAGATCGAGGCTTCAAGATATGATAAAAATAATATGTACTCCTTAAATGCTCGACGGAAGCTCCCCCTTGCTCGAGGGTGTCAAGTATGATCCAACAAAACAAAAATTAGTGGAATAACAGGTTTTGTCCTTAGACAAATATGTCATATACAACAACATGTATAAACGACTCAATATGATTTCTTGATGAATGCTCCCCCTTGCTCGAGGGCTTCAAAATGAACCTACAAAAAGGAAAATGAATGATGCAAACTTCATCCTTGGATGAGTAAGCCATATACCACGCAGTGTATATGCTTGAACCTTGTTGGGTTGATGAAGCAATGGAGGTGTTAGACATGGCAATTTTGTGAGAGTGGCGAAAGATGGTGATGACAATGCAAGCAACTAACAATGTATGTTTATTAGTAAAGTGGTGATGATGAATATGCATGAATGTAATGAAAGAGATATGGATTAAGGTATGATATATGTGCGAATGAGTACAAATTATCTTGATAAGGAAATCGATCTTAATCGACCTATACAAATCCAAAAGAGTTAGTAGAGGATAGAAGCAAGAATATCATTTCACAACATGATAGTTCAAACATTTATACCAACAAGTACGAAAGAAAACTTTTTTAAGTATTATCACACGAATAACGTAACAAGTAGACACATAGATAGACATGTATATGAACAAAACATATTTTCAAATGGACACACAAATAAGAAAAACTAAAAGGATGAGGTCATATGATGCAACTAGCTTAAACAAGGCATGGTACGCGTTCGAAAAACATTTGATATGAGAAATAAGAATATTCATACCAGAGCATATTCCAAGTAGTTCAACCAAGCACAAGCATAAGGAAGAAGATCATCTAGATTAGAAAATCAATTGCGCTAACAATGATGCGAAGGATATGCGACAAAAGGAGAAAAATAGGCACGAGCTCTCTTATTGCATTTGAGTTCGTTTATTTATGAAAGATAAGTATCAAAATTGTTATATTGTTCCATCGCTTGTTTGTTGATTTTGGTTCTTAATTAAAATAATGTGGCTTCAAAAGGAAGATCCTATACTTCTATCAGTATATTGAAAATACATAACATAAGAGCAAAAGTAGCAAATAAATCAGGTGGCAATGTCATATAAGGGACAAGATGCAAAGATCATGTAAACCATGTTTAAGTATGTATAAACTAGGACATTATACAAATAGATTTAGGATAGCCAACAAGGGAAAAGAACTATCAAACATAGATATATCCATATCAAAATCATCATGTATCAAAATGACAAATTATGAGATCATATGAGACATCATATAAGTGACAAAATATGTAAGAATCATGTAAGTCATGTTTAAGCCTCAACATTTAGTATTACAAATATAAGCATGAAAATATTTTAAGAACGAAACAAAACCTTTCTTAAGGATTACACATTTTTTTAATTAGTCGAATAGTTATTAATCACTAAGATAATGACAAAGCAAATAATAAAAAAGAACACATATATATTCAAAGCGAGATGAAATGATAGACTAACAAAGGAAAGATCATATTTACAGCTAGTATGGAAAATGAAGCATTAGTGATGTTTAGGAGATGGGGAACAAGATGGTGAACTACTGGTTAGGAGGATTGACAAGATAAAATGACAATGTCACAATGTGTAGATAAATTTAACGAAGTATTTTTGAAATGCCCCATTTTTCTTAAAAAAATATTTAGAATTTTGGCGGAAACACCATGATAAAAAAATTATCTTTTGTTATTATACTAAAAGGTGATAATAGTATTTTACAAATCCACTAAGACCGTCTTTACATGAAGCTAGGCTCAATTATATTAAAGTGACGGGTGGCACAACTCCTAATTTCATATGATTGATTTTATGCAAAATCCCTAAAATGACCTATTTTATACAAAACTCGTTGTTTTAATCTTATACATGGCTAAAATGACCGAAACTTGACTTCCATATCTTGAAATTACATTAAAACTGTGTAGGCACTAACTTCCTAAACTCAGGCTCTTCGGCAAGTGGTATGTAATTACTATAGTTGGATATTTAAAGTATGTAATTTGGAACAATTACTTTTGAATGGGTTATCATACTATCGTTCGGGCTATCATAATTTAGAGGTCGTGTATTGAACGTATAAGGAGCCAGGACACTTTAAATCGTAAATCCACAACTCGTCGATACGACACCCTGGAGAGGCCTCATATGATTATGAAATTTCCTATTAATATAGTACTTGGTATTTATAAGTTATATGTGAAGGAGTAATTAACCAGAACTTCTAGAATTTATTCTTAAAATACATGCTTAAATATCAAAGACACACTTAGTCTAAATGAACCGCTGAATAGTTCTTTATGGGTTTTGCCAAACACTAGTTTTGACCCGTTTTAACAAAAACAATAACTTATTACTTTGACCCACTTTTGAAAAGTATTTTAAAGACTACAACAAGACATCATTACACTTCATCTTTACTTGAGTATTTCGGATGAAACATTTAAGTTGCCAATCCCACTTTGATGAGCATAATTTTATCATAATTTTTTTATCAAAGCATTTTACTAGCATACTCAGTCTTATTTTCAATATTTGATTAAGAAATTGAGATGATGTGAGAAGTTGACATAGCAAAAACAAAGGAAGAGATATATGCCTATATGGGGTGCACGAGACCTAGCTTAAGCCTTATTGTGCAAAAACATGAAGACGACAAACAAACACATAAATATCATGACATCTCAGACAACAAGATCACATATAGGATGCAAAAAGTATATGATACTAAATAAGATGCAACAAGTAATCATATATCATATCATACATTATATTATATCATGACTAATATGAGTTGACAAAACATTTACAAAAATACATTTTTGACACATATAGGAGTTAACCCAAACACTCCTTTAGAAACCGTGTTATTTCTTTTAAGAATCTAAATTGTCATACAAGCGAAGGAACATACAAGACATGTTTGACATTTATGTTTCATAAATAAGCAAGCTCAAATGCAATGAGAGATAAGTATACAATCATCATATAGGTTCAATGCAAACTAGAATGACTAATCATATAACATATCATACAAAAAATTCTTATCGCCTTGCGATGAGTATGATGATGTTTACCAAGCTTGATTAATGGCCAAATTACTTTATTTTCAAAGAAGGATGTATCAAATTTCAAAGGATACCAACCAAAATTGCCCGACTCAAAGGTTTGAGTTTCTATGTTAATACAAAAATTGAAATTTTAGACACTTTGTGGTATTTTGCAAATTCGACTTACTTAAACTTATAATCAGTACCTTTACCCTACTTTATTAGAAACTAGACTCAATTATCTTCGAAACGGTAGTTTGCATGACTTGTACGGATTTACGGTTAAGTTTTTATGACCTTTTGAAATTGATCAAAAATCTAAAAAAGTTTATATAGAACCAGCTCGCCAGAACAGAACCGGCTTTAGTAACGAACAGAACCGCCTTTAATAATGAACAGAACCGCCGGTCTGATCGATTTTTACAAAAACGCATATTTCAACCCGACTAAAAGGTTTAACACTTGGTAGGCTTTAAGGGAAAACTTATAAAAAAAATTTAGACATTATTCAAGTATAACAATGATATTCACCAATCAAGACTTCTAAGTATAAAGCAATGACATACTTTTCATATTAAGTCCCGCTTTTCGAAAAAATTTGATACATGGATCGTACTCGGTTTTGAAAACCATTTGTTTTTAAAACTAGAGCCACATGGCTCTGATACCAATTGTGGAAAACGTAGAGGGGGTGAATACGTTTTCGATTCAAAATCTAAAAATGTTTGTATCAAATCCCTAATCAATTGTGACGTAACGTGAAAAGTACCAAATATGATTTATGACTATATGAAATAATAGAATAACCAAGTAGTCACAACATAATTCACAACACAATCACAAGCATAAAATAAATAGAGAGCGATAAATAAAATAGAGAGCAAACCGAACACGATGATTTATAGTGGTTCGGTCACGGAGCTCCTCTCGCGCCAATCTCCACTCCTCAGTACCTCAACCTCGAGAGTTACTTCACTGAGATCACCAACTCCATCTTGGCGGAGAAAACCCTTATACAACGTGCTATAACTTTAATCCCGGTACTAAGCCTAAATAACCATGAGTCCTAAAACCGGTAGAACCAACCCATCGTCGCTTACACTTTATCCGGTACAAATATAAATACCGGGTTCTTACACAAAAGGTATAACCAACCCAAAACCGCGTTATGTTTTATGGCCCAACATAACAAACCTTATGTTTTATGGCAAAAAACACATGTGTGTGTGTGTAAAAAAAGAAAAAAAAAAAACCATCTAGTCTAAATCAAATGATACAAAGAGATGATAAATGTGTATGTAATGATGATCCAAGACAAATGTGTCTAATAGATTTGAATGTCTAATCTAAATGAACTTCCAATGTTAGGAAGCCTTCAAAAGGATGATGATGATGAGATCTTCAATCTTGTAGATCTACATATGGGTATGCTTGGTGGTGGATGACAATATCTTCAATCTTGTAGATATACATATGGGTATGCTTGGTGGTGGATGGAAATGGTAGGATCTTCAATGTTGTAGATCTACATATGGGTATGCTTGGTGGTAGATGGAAATGGTAAGATCTTCAAAGCTTGCTTTGGTGGATCATCATAAAAGTAATGCTTACAGCAAAAATGAATGTTAGCAGCATTATGATCATAATGCAAAAATTGAAAATGATTAATGAAGGGTGTTCTACATATCTAATGGCTGAAACCTAGAGAGAACGTTATGTGTGACAGGATAAAAAATGGTAAAATTTAGCTTGCTTATTTATAGGCAAAAATCCTGGCACGTTCCCCGTTCTGCCGGTTCCATTGTAGAATGGAACCGGCCAGTGTTCCTGAAGGGAACCGGCCTACAGTAACCAAATCTGGATTTTGGGATAAAAAATCTTATAAAATCTTACGCAATCTTCAAAGATTATGGCTAGATTTATAACACCCCGTGTTTTAGGGTCATATACGACGTCAATAAATTCACAAGTTATTTTTAGTATTGTACGCATTTGCTTTTAATCGTAAAAGTTAAGCTAAATCGCGTAAGCTAAAAATTATCGTTTAGCCGTAATTCGGAACACCAACCGAATTAAAATTTTCTCAACATGTAATATAATTATTTTTATAAAGTAATAAATAACTCTTATATTTTATTTTTATGTTTGCGTAAGAACGATCGTTTCGCAATTAAATACGTTTAAGCAAACCCTGAAATCACTGTATCACATTTTTTAAAACCCTAGATAGTTTATTAGATATTCAGAATTTATAGATATTATCTAAAATATCTTTTAGAATTTGCTTAACCTTACGCCTAGTTAGACTTAACAAGGATCCTTAACCATGGTTAGCTCCTATATAAAGACTTTAACTATCAAGATAAACATACATAACACATTCTAAGGTGTACATCAAAAAATCTATCCCATTTTACTCTTGATTATGCCACTGCTCAAAAATACCCAATATTACACAATCCTAACAAATTTTTCTACCAATTATACAAACATACACACATCATTCCTAAGACCTACTAAGGTGTTTGCAAGCATTGGTTAACCATTTACAAGTGTTGGAAGCAATATGGAAGATTAAGTTTTCAAACCTAATCAGGGTTTTCATACTTTGCCCAAGCTTGGAATTGTGATCCAAACAAGGGTTTGGATTGTGTTGGTCATCATACTACATATCATTAAGGTTATCTAAGACTTTTTATGTATTCATACTTATGATTTTATGTGTTCATATTTTTATTTAGCTAAATCACCATTTAGGTTTCTTTAATAAGTTTTGATTAAAAGTGAGATTAGAACACTTGTTATCTTGAACACTTGGGAAAAATATGAACTAATGGACCTAATATATTTAAGACATAAGATATTAAGGGTTCTAATGGATTTGTAACAAAGTGGTAAAGCTAAAAAGTTTTCTAAAAACAAGTTTTAAACACTTTTTGAGGAATTTATCTTAGGGGTGTTGTATTCGAAAAATTCATATGTATTTTATACTTTATAAAATACTACATTCCACACGTGAGCAGGGTCATAAAGACTCCGCAAAAACCGAATAATAAGAAGAAGATATCACTATTTTACAAGTTTAACAAAGTTAATACTTTAATAAAGATAACAAACTATTTTTTATAAAAGTTACTATTCATGGCAGAAACTTATACTTTGTAAAACATAAATAATATGATAAAACTTTTAATTTTGAGATCGTGCTCGAAAGAATCGCTAAAAAAACAGGAGCAATAACGAAAAAGATACGAACTGTTATACAAGTTTTACGCTAATTAAAATTTTAAAAACGAGTTATAGCGAACTAATTCCCGAACAAGTGGTGATTATATAGTAAGTATGGGAACAGTAAAATCACTATTCACATCAGAATCATGAAAACCTAAAATGAGATTTTTTATTATTACTCGACTTAACTACGAAAAGCGTGGGCAAAAGAAACGCGAGAAAGACTAAAAACGACGAAGTTATGTCATTTTTGCTAAAAGGCGTAATTATAAACGTTTTTACCTTATAAATATGATTTCGCTAAAACGATTAGATGGTGATATAGCTATATAGATATATATGTGTTATAGTTACCAAAGTGCTATATTACTAGGGAATTTCATATGATACCTCTTCGGAGGCTAATGACGAGTTGTTGGATTTACGATTTAAATATCATAGCTCCTCGTAAACGACATGTCCATGACCTCTGCTTATATAGCCCAAACTATAGTATGATGATAACTAAATAGATTATATATGGTAGTTTGTTAGATACCATACTCGAAGTACTCCATACGACCTATATTGGATTAGGTTGCATCGGCCGATTATCGGACCATTTTGCGTGAATACTTGATATTAGCGCACGTCGAGGTAGTTCATAACCCCAAAAAACGTTTTAACCATGATTAGTTTTAATTCGTTTTGGGGTAGAGAACATGCAAGATTATAAATACATTATTGTTGATTACAAATTGATTTATGCACTTCTTTACCTTGTCATATGCATGAGATACAATACTTGGTTAACTTTTTGACGTAAACACAGACTTAACATTTACCTCACAAGCTCCCTTCTTGGCAGAGAAAACCTTACACAATGTTGCTAACACTTTATCCGGTACTAAGCTAAATATCGAGTCCTAACACCGGTAGAACCAACCCATCGTCGCTTACACTTTATCTGGTACAAAGCTAAATACCGGGTTCTTACACAAAGGGTACAACCAACCCAAAACCACGTTATATTTTATGGCCTAACATAACAAACCTTGTGTTTTATGGCACAAACACATAACCATCTAGTCTAAATCAAATGATACAAAGAGATTATACAAATGTCTATGTAATGATGATCTAAGACAAATGTGTCTAATGGATTTAAATTCCTAATCTAAATGAACTTTCAATGTTAGGAAGCCTTCAAAAGGATGATGATGATGAGATCTCCAATCTTGTAGAACTACATATGGGTATGCTTGGTGGTGGGTGGAAATGGCAAGATCTTTAAAGCTTGCTTTGGTGGATCATCATAAAAGTATGCTTACAACAAAATGAATGTTAGAGCATTATGATCATATGCAAAAATACAAATGATTAATGAAGGTGTTCCTACATATCTAAATGGCTGGAAACTAGAGAGAAAGTATATGTGAAAGGGATAAGAAAATGATGAGATTTGGCTTGCTATTTATAGGCAAAATTCTGGTACTGTAGCCTAGTTCTGCTGGTTCCATTGTAGAATGGAACCGGCCAGTGTTTCTGAAGGGAACCGGCCTACAGTAACCAAATCCGGATTTTAGGATAAAAAATCTTATAAAATCTTATGCAATCTTCAAAGATTATGGCTAGATTTGGAAAGATATGATGTGACAATACATAAAGGTCAACTATATGTATGATGTCATGCATGATGTAAAATCCATTTTGTATTTTATTTTTACTTAAGTAAACTTGTGTATGTAAAATAAAAAGTTTAGTTGAGGCTTGCCAAAATAGAGTTTACTTGTTTAAATAAAGTACTTGTAGATGCAAAATGTGAAATGAGGTTTGATCATAATGCAACATAACAAACATGTACGAACCTGTGTTGTAACATACGAAGACTCGAGACGTCGAGATGTGATGATGTATGTTGAGACAATATATGATAACGAGTAACTTGTACATTTAATGTTATATATTACAAGTTATATATATTTTGTCATTATCAAAACAAAAGAGAATGTGTAGATTAAATATCGTAATATTTGCACTAACAATCTCCCCCTTTTTGATGATGACAAAATATGTAAACGTAATATATAGTAAATGTAAAAGTCACTTGTATCCCCGTAATACCTTTTACATTACCTTCTCCGTTTACACTCTTCTCCCCCTTTTGTCGAAACAAAAAGGGTGTGTCCCTGGAGTTTAACTTCAATTCTCCCAGAAAAGGCGAGCTTGCATCATCCCTAGTGAAGTTAAAATGTCTACTCAAACGCCTTATATTGGTGCATCCCCTAGGTAATTGTCCTTGGTTTATTGCGGGTCAATGGATCATATTTGAAAGCTAAGCCTACAAAAATGTTAGTTCCGTGCAACATGTAAGAATATATAACTATATGATGAAGAAAATGACATCTTCCTTTTGGTCGAAACGCAAAGGATTGTTGAAGATTAAGAATGACGATGAATGCATGCAAGCTCCCCCTTAACGAGTGCTCCCCCTAGATCGAGGAGTGCTTCACAGATACATGTAAAATGAGATATGTACTCCATTAAAAGGAGCTCGAGCGGAAGGCTCCCTCTTAGCTCGAGGGTTTCAGTATGATCCTACAAAGAACAACAAATTGTCGTGCAATAACAGGTTTTGTCCTTAGACAAATATGTCATATACAACAACATATATAGACGACTCAATTTCGTGATGAATGCTCCCCCCATGTTTGAGGCTCAAAAGAACTGGGAGGAAGAACTACAAAAAGGAAAAGTGAATGATGAAAACTTCATCCTGATGTAGTAATGCCATAGACCGACGTGGTGTTATATGCTTGAAACCTTGTTGGTTGATCGAAGCAATGGGAGGGCTAGACATTGCAATTCTTGGTAAGAGAGGCGAAAGATGGTGATGACAATCCAAGCAACTATCATGTATGTTTTATTAGTAAAGGGGTGTATGTATGAATATGACTCTGATGAACCATGATAAATTGACAACGCGAGAAATCTGCGCAGAATTAAAAGACGCGTAAGATGAAAAATAATAGTTGATGGAGAAAATTAAAACGATCGGATAACCAAACAGAATTATCTTAGTCTATATCCAAGAAGACAAAAAAAGTTCGATCTTAATACGACTAAATACAAATCCAAAAGAGTTATAGAGATAGAATCAAGAATATCATTTCATACAACATGATAGGTATCAAGACATGTAAATACCAACAGTATTAAAAAGAAAACACAATCAAAGCTATTAACACATAACGAGACATCACATATACAAGTAGACTACAATAAGAACTAGATACGCGTATGTTAGTAATAAACTAATAACATGATTGTCTCAAGAATCTAGACATACCAAAATAAATTAAAATATAAAAGCGCGGCGACAAAGAGGTCATAATGCCAATGTCAACATAACACTTAAACAAAGACATGGGTACGCATTTTCGAAAAACATTTGATTCTGAATTGATAAAGGTGAAGAATGGGATTCATGACCAGAGCATGTTCGCAATAAGGTTCAACCGAAGAGACAAGGCAATAAGGATAGAAGATCATGTTATGATTAGAAAATCAATTGCATCTAACAACGATGCAAGGATATGCGACAAAGGAGAACAAATAGACACGAGCCACTCTTATTTCATTTGAGTTCGGTTATTTATGAAAGATAATTAACAAAATTTATTATATTGTTCCATCGCTTGTTTGTCGATTTTGGTTCTAATTTAAAATAATATGGCTTCAAAAGGAAGATCCTAGACTTTTACAAGTATTACAAGAAAAACAAAACATACGAGCAAAAGAAGTAAACAAATAAATCATGTGGCAATGTCATATAAGGGGACAAGATGCAAAGATCATGCAACCATATTTTAAGCATAGTGATAAACTATACATATACGAATAGATTTAGGAATAGCCAACAAGGAACAAGAACTATCAAACATAGATAATCCATATCAAATCATCAAGCTTCAAAATGACAAATTAAGAGATCATACAGACATCAAGATAAAAGACAAAATATCAAGAATCATGCAAGATCATGTTTTAAGCCTCAACATTTAGTAATACAAATAAGAGCATAAAAGCATTTTTAAGAACGAAACTAAACCCTTTCTTAAGATAAACACGATTTTTTTTAATTAGTCGAATAGTGTATCAAATCACTAAGATAATGACAAAGCAAATAATCAAAACAAGAACCCATAATCAATAAACACATAATAAATATTCAAAAGCGAGATGAAATGATAGACTAAGCTAAAGAGAAAGGATCTATCAACAACAGTATGGAAAATGAAGCGATTAAGTGTGTGTTTGGGAATGGGGAACAAGATGGTGAAACTACTGTTTAGGAAAGGATTTGATAATATGAAATGTGAACAATGTCCAATAGTGTAATAAATTTAACGAAGTTAATTTTCAAATGCCCTATTTTTCTTTAAAAAATATTGTATAATAATTAATAAGTGAAAACACGCCATGATAGAAAAATTTGTCTTTTATAGTATACTAAAAGTTAATAATAGTATTTATCAATCCACGAGACCTATCTTTACATGAAGACTTAGCTTAATTATAATTTATAGTGACGGGTGACCCAAGGACTCCTAAATTTATATGATTGTGATTTTATGCAAAATTCCTAAAATGACCCATTTTTAATTTTACAAAACTTATTGTTTTAGATTTTACACGGCTAAAATGATCCAAAAACTTGACTATCATAGTCTTGAAATAACATGAAACACCGTGAGAGTAGGCACTAACTTCCAAAACTCAGGCCTGTTCGGCAAGATGGGAGAATGAAATACTATACTTTGATATTAGAGTATGTAGATTTGGGAATAAATACGTTTGAATGGGTTATCAGACTACCGTTCGGAGCTCATCATTAATTTAAAGAGGTCATGTAGTGAACGAGTGAGGAGCCAGATACATAAATCGTAAACCACAACTTAATTCTCGTCGATATGACACCCCGAAAGCCTCATATGATTATGACAATCCCAAATAATATAGTACATACTTGGTATTTAAAAGTTATATGTAAAGGAGTAATTAACGAGACTTCTATCACATTTAATTCTTAAAATACAAGCTTTAAATATCAAAGACACACTTTGTCTAAAATGAACCACCAGCGAAGTAGTTCTTAATGGGATTTTTGCCGAAAACACTAGATTTGACTCCGTTTTAAAAACCAAAACCAAGTAACTAATTACTTGACCGCTTTTGAAAAGTATATTTAAAGACTACAAATATAGACAAACAATTACACTTTTACTTTACTTGATTATTTCTGATGAAACCATTCAAGTTGCCAATCCCACTTTGATGCATAATTTTTTAAATCGATAATTATTTATCAAAACAATTTTACTAGCATACTTAGTCTTATTTTCTAAAGTTTTGATTAGAAACTGAGATGAAGCGAAAAGTTTATACATAACAAAAACAAAGAAAGATATAAGGCCAATATGGGTTTCACGAGACTAGCTTAAGCCCTTATTAGTGCAAGAACAAGAAAACGACAAACAAACACATAAATATAATGGCTCTCAGACAACAAGAATCACATATAGGATTCAAAAATTATATGAAACTAAGATAGAAAATTCAACCAGTAATCATTATCATATAACACATGATAATACTAATATCATAATATGAGTTGAAAAAATATTTAACGAAAATAACATTTTTGAAAACATAATAGGAGTTAACTCCAAACACAATCCTTTAGAAACCGTATATTCTTTAAGAATCTACAGTAGTCATACAAGCGAAGAAACATACGAGACATGTTTGACATTTATGTTTCAAAAATAAGCAAGCTTAAATGCAATGAAAGATAAGCATACAATCATCATATAGGCGCAATGCAAACTAGAACGACTAATCATATAACATATCATACAAAAAATTCTTTTCCCTTGCGTTGAGTATAGACGAATGAATACCAAGCTTAGAATTAATGGCCATATTACTTTTATTTTCAAATAAGATGTTATCAAAGTTCAAAGATACCAAACCAAAATTTTCCGACTCAAAGGTTTGAGTTTCCTATTTAATACGAAACTTGGAAATTTATAGACATTTGTTGGTATTTTTGCAAATTCGGACTTACTTAAACTGTATGAAACAGTACGCACTAACTCTACTTTATATTAGAAACTAACTCAAATATCTCCGAAACGGTAGGTGGCGTACGACTTGTACGATTACGGTTAATATTTTTATGAACATTTTTTTTGAAGTTGATCAAATCTAAAAAAGTTTCTGTAGAACGCGCTCGCCAGAAAACATACCCGGCGTTTTAAAAACTAACACGATACCTCCTTTACAAAAGTAATAGGAACCTCGACCAGGTCTGATTGTATATTATACACATAAAACGTCATATTTGCAATTACCAACGATCTAAAAGAGTTTAAACACTAGGTCTGAGTGCTATAAGGTACACTCTATATATATAAAAATTATTTAAGACATTAAGTTCTCAAGCTGTTATAAATTACAATTGAGAATTTCACGAAACAATACTTCTTAAAATTGATATAAAAGCAATGACATCACTTTTTCATTAATTAATGTCCCGCTTTTTCAGAAACAAAATCTTTCTGAATACTATTGAAGATTCGTCACTCGTATTTAGAAAACTTATAGTATTTTGTAAAAACGAAGACCCTCGAAGGCACTATTACCTAAAATTGTGACGGAAAATGTAAGCAGGGGGGAGAGTGAGGTGTTGAATCTAAGCAGAGTATCTTTCCGAATACTCTACAAAACTTAAAACAGTATACTTATCAAATCCGCCGATCAAACTCGACGTAATATGAAAAGTACCAATATGATTTAGTACTATATGAAAATCAAAGAAAACCAAGTAGTTCACAAAACAGTAATTATAAACATCAATCACACACAGATCACAAGCATAACAAAAAATAGTAGGAGCAATAATAAAATAAAGAGCAAAAGCGACACGAGATTTATATTTATTCGGGTCACGGGAGCTCCTCTTCGCCCTACTCCACTCCACGAGTACCCAAGCCAAGGAGTTACATTCACTATAAATCAGACAATGTGCTCCCGTTCGTTGGTGCTGTAGAAAAACTGTATTACAAGCAACTTGCTTAGGACACTTTATTTCCGGGTGTACTGAAGGCTAAATACCTGAGTACCAAACCAGACACACCGGTAGAACCAACCCATCGTTGCTTACACTTTATCTAGTACAAAGCTAAATACATGGTTCTTACACAAATGGGTATAACCAAAAAATAACCCAAAAACGGCGTTATGTTATTTATGCCGAATCATAACAAACAATGTGTATTTATGGCACAAACACATAAACCATCCTAGTCTAAATCAAATGAACCAAAAAATGATACAAATGTATATGATAATGATTAACCAAGCACAAATGCGTTCTAATGGATTTGAAAGCCTAATCTAAATAAACATCCAATGTTAGGAAGCCGTCAAAAGGATCATAGAAGAAACGAGATCGTCCAAACTGTAGAACCTACATATGGGGTATAGCTTGGTGGTGGGATGACAGATATCTTCAATCTTGTCATATCTACATATGGGTAATGCTTTGTGGTTGGATTGGAAAATGGCAAGATCTTCAAAACATGGCTTTGGGTGGAAACATACATAAAAGTATGCTTACAACAAAATGATGTTAGAGCATTATGATTATATCAAAAATAAACTGATTAATGAAGGTTTCCTACATATCTAAATGGTGCTTAGCGGGAAACTAGATAGAAAGTATGTGTGAAATGGGATAATAAAATGGGAGATATTTTTTGGCTTACTATTGTAAGTCAAAATTCTGGCACTGTAGCCCAGTTTATTGCCAGTTTCTCATTTGTAAATTGGAACCGGCTAGTGTTCTTGTAGGAACCGGCCTACAATAACCAAAAAAAAAAATTCCCCCCCTTAATTTGGGATAAAAACATCTATAAAATCTTCTGCACATCTTTCAAAGAATATGGCTAATTTGAAAAGGATATGATGTTGACAATACAGATAAAGCTCAACTATGAGTATGCTGTCATGCATGATGTAAAATCCATTTTTTATTTTATTTATACATAATAACCTTTGTATTAAACAAAAAGTATAGTTTTTAGGCTTGCCAAAATAAAGTTACTTGTTGAATAAAGTACTTGTAGAAGCAAGAATATAGAAATGAGGTTTGATCATAATGTCCAACATAACAAACCATGTAAACAAATCATGTGTATTAACATACGAAGACTCGAAAGGACGTCGAGATGTGATGATGATATTCAGACAGATATAAGATAAGAGATAACTTGGTTTAGATTTAATGGTTATATATACAAGATATATATATTTTGTCATTTATCAAAACAAAAGAGAAAGTGTCAGAATTAAATATCGTAATATTTGCACACCATCCATCCGGGTTTTAAAGAAGGTGTTGTTTTTTTATTTTTTTTTTTTATTTGTTTGTTTTTTTTTTATTTTTTTTTTTTTGTTTTTTATGTTTTTTTTTTTTTTATTTTTCTTTTTTTTTTTTTTTTTTTTATTTTTTTTTTTTTTTTTTTTTTTTTTTTTTTTTTTTTTTTTTTATTTTTTTTTTTTTTTTGATTTATTTTTTTTTTTGTTTTTTTTATTGTTTTTTTTGTTTTTTTTTTTTTTTTTTTTTTTTTTTTTTTTTTTTTTTTTTTTTTTATAAAAATGTTTACTTCGTCGTTCGCTTGCAATGGGTATTTTAGTATTGTTTATATGCATAAATTTTGGTCTGGGCTTGAAGTTTAATTCTAACTAATTTTTCATATAGACTCAACCTCTTGTAACTTTACAAAATTTACTTTGTTTAGACTCACTATGTTGATCCTTTGGTAAAATTTAAATCCTATCCCGATTTATCTCAGTCAAGATTTTTTGAAGATTTAACATTTTCTTAAGCGATTTGACTACTATATTAAATTGAGGTAAGCTAGAAATTCTTTCTTCCTTAAAGCTTTTTCCTTTTAAACCCATAAGGTCTTGACATATTTATTACATTCTTCATTGACTTCCCTTAACCCTTTTCTAATTCTAGAGAAAATTTATTTTTTAGTTCAAGTACTTCATTTTCAAATTGATTTTAATTTGTTTAGTATTTATTTTTTAGTCCGAAGACTTTGAAGGACTACATGCATAATCTATTATATTCAATATCTAAGTCTTTTTTAGCTAACGATGATTGGTCATCACTAAAGAATTCAGTTTCGGAAAGTATATCATTGGATGCATTAGCCATAAGACATTTTTCGTCTTTAGTATTTTTTTCATTGTCTTCGTCACTATCACTCAATGATCCTCCGATGAAGGCTCTTTGATTGTAGTTTCTTGATAGTTTGGACACTCCCCGATGAGATGGTATGGATCTCCACATTTAAAACATTTTCTTTTGCTTTTTCCATTTTTGTCGTCTTATTTTCTTTGGGATGACTTTCTTTCATCATGTGGTTGTCTTACGAATCTTCCTCGTCTTTTGAAAAATTTCTTGAAATCTCTCACGGACATGGCGTATTCTTCGTCTTCACTATCAGAAGTCGAACTATCTTCATCACTAGATTCCTTCATAGCGTTACTGGTAGACCAAAGTGCACCCTTAAATGTTCTTATGTAGTTTGGTTAATGTTAAATGCAACTATATGAGGGACTCCTAGGTTATAGTCTAGGCTCGACCACCTACTTCTCTATAACCAAAGGCTTTGATACCAATCTGTCACACCCCGCCAAGGCAGAAACACAAGGCGTAACTTCATGGATATCCTCACAACAGAATGGTGTCAACAATAGAGAATCACTACATGCATAACTAAATATAAAAGACACGATGTGTCATGACAATACCGAAAACAAAGGAACTGCATCTTGTATTAATGAAAAAGGGGTCTCATCAATACAAAGACAATGTCTCGCAAACCTATTAAAAACTAATAACATTCAAGAATTCATGCAAACAAATACGAGATGAAATCAAATGAGAACTTCCAATGCCAGCCTAAAGGTCTCTTTAGCCACTTTTATTAACTTTAACCCCTTCATAACGCTCACATGAAAATGATGCTTAAGAACGTCAACACAACGGTTGGTGAGAGTCATAGGTTTACGACACACAATTCAAGCTTTAACTTAATTATTGTGATTATAAAAACAGAACAAGGCAGGACAATTAAGCTAACTATTATACAGGCTAACTAGCATTCATGCAACCAACAATCACCATTAGGACGGAACGTGTCTCTCGATCTAAACCACAAAATATAGTCATGGAGAGGAATGCTATCCCTAATCCCAGACTCTTGGTACCGTATTCGCACAGGTTCATACCCACACAAAGTAGGCAAAACCTCTTACCTACAAAGTAGGCGAAGACCAATGCAACACCATACAACATGCAACACATAACATATTATAGCTACTTAAAAGTCCATGAGTAACTTAAACCACATAATCACAACAATCAAAACATTTATTTTGCATCATTTCCATCCTAAGAAAACATAGTAAAATGGGACTATGAAACTCACCTGATGCTCAGCTTACTTGACAAGATCTTGCACACAATCTAATCATAACAAAACATAAGTTACACTCGGTTAGACGAATGCCCAAGCCTATGTAGCAATAACATGATGGACCTCTAAACCTAACACTAAGCTTATGATCCTTTATATGCATCTTCCAAATCATTTTCATACTCTACATAGTCTTAACCATTAACTTCCAACTTTTTAGTTTTCGTCAGAAATTTATAGTTACTTTATGACTACAAATAAAATACTAAAACACCTAATTGATGGCTATCCTTACATCGCATAGCTCCCCAATAAGTTGTGAGCTACTGTGATTTTTTAGAAAAAATAATACTAAGTGGAACTATTTTATAAAAATTCATCATTACAAAGACACAATTCGGATCTACGGCACAGAGTCCAAAAAGTTTGCGTTCTTAAAAATACTTAGAAAATGTTTTATTCGCTAGAGCCCTTTTGCACCTTCCGAATTGGAGTTAATAGACACCTAAAATATGACCCATGATTTTTGGCTAACCCCAATTTGAAATTTAAGTAGGGTTTTACTCCCCGAAATCAGACCCAAATCTGGCATGAATTTACTGTTTTGACAACTTTTCTTGCGAAAATTATTTGACTAACTTCCCGACCTCAAAACCTTTCGGGGCTGGACTTTTAGAAACTAGACTCTCTGAACTTATCAATAGACATAAGATTCATAATAAAAAACATTACCATCATTGAGATAACATCCGAACAAAATGACTCAAAATTTTGCTCAACCCTAACTTTATTTCTATCGCGTTCTAACTCTAACCGAATTCATCAAAACACATCTAATCTATCCCTAAACATTTCTAATTAGGTTTAACATCATTAATTTACAGATTTTTATGAACCCTAATTTATCCATCACTTTATTGTTACATGAATTAAAAAGAAAGTTAAAACAATTAGAGGTTTTAAACATACCTTAATCCTTGATTCTTGAAACCTTAAATCACCAAATTGATCTTGAATAATTTTTTTTTCTTTTGTTATTGGTTCGACCGATAAAAAAAAATAGGGAGGAGGGTTTTTTGTATTTATAGGCTACACCAATATTTCTAATCCCTATCTAATAGTTATTTGTTTCCTAATAAAACACTTTTTTTCCACCGATCGTCCCCTTATCTTTTCTTTTATTTTTATTTTATTTATTTATTATTAATTACACATTTAACCTTTAATTTTGATATTTTTATAAAAACCCTTTATTCTACCTTTTGAACCTTTTCAAACTAAAACTAAATTAAACGACTACAAATAAATTTTATTTCTAAACATATTTTTTTCCTAACTTATTACTACTAAAATCTATCTAACTAAATTTTTAAACTTAATTTTCTATTCTTACGAATTCCTATTATTTAAATACGTAAATACATAATACGTACACATAAATACATACACACATAAAAATATACCATCATTTTCATTGTCACTAAAATGTGAACAAAATAAAATGCCCAACAACCATAAACTTATAATTATTAATACACATAATGAAGCTCAAGTCATTACTAACGGTTTGACTAACCCGCTCAAGTCACGGTTGTCACAGTATCCCCTCCTTAGGGAAATCTCGTCCCAAGATTTAAGTAGTAGGTTCAACATCATCATCAACAAATAATCGGGAATACTTAGCTTCAATGGTCCCTCACGTTCCTCACTTCGGGGGAGATTGTTAGCCTCAATTTTATTGAGTCAATAAAGGAAGCTCGTTCCCGTGTTCAAGACCTCACTTCGGGGGAGATTGTTAGCCTCAATTTTATTGAGTCAATAAAGGAAGCTCGTTCCCGTGTTCAAGACCTCACTTCGGGGGAGATTGTTAGCCTCAATTTTATTGAGTCAATAAAGGAAGCTCGTTCCCGTGTTCAAGACCTCACTTCGGGGGAGATTGTTAGCCTCAATTTATTGAGTCGAACAAGGAAGCTCGGTCACTCTACGATGGAGCTTCGGTCTCTAATTAGTTAACGTTGTAATAGGATATTATCGGGAATCAGGCTCGATAGTTAATCTAATATTGTATATGTTTCGGGTTTAATCCCAAGCAAAACCCGAACCCGGGTCCTAGTTAAATATCCCGCGCGTCACTTTTAAGTGTCGGGGTATATAAGGAACTTTTCCACTATGGAAAAGTAAGTTGTTCATTTCTAAAATATATCTTTTCACTTTCTCTCTCAATTCTCTCTCCTCTTTCTCTCTCTAAAAGTTCAACTCACTCTCTTTCTCATTTCTAGTTCTTGATCAGTGATTGATTTGTGTTATGAAGTGTTAAACGGGATCCTACACTAATAATGTGTTTAATTGTTAGATTGTTCATGAAATTTTGTGAAGTTTTGATTGGATCTTTTGGAAGCTAAGCATCAGGTGAGTTTCATAGTCCCACTTTTAAATGTTTTTACATTGGGATGGAAATGATGTTAAATGTTTTGAATTGCTGTGATTATGTGTTTTGCTTTCATGTGGACATTATGTGATTGCTATATGACTTATTGTTGCATGTTGAATGTGGTTTACTTGCATGTTCTATATTGACATGTCAAGTGTTATTGATTTGGGATCGGGGAGTACGCCTACTCAATAATAGTGAATTGGGATCGGAGGGGTACGCCTACCCAGTATTGTGAAATGGATCGGGGGTAACGTTCCTACCTAGTATGTGGATTGCATGTTAGCATAAGTTCATATGTTGCATAATTGTCCTATATTGTTTTGATAATCGCAGTAATTGGTTTTGAAAAGTTTATTAATGTGAGTCTTAAACCTATGACTCTCACCAACCGTTGTGTTGACGTTTTAAGCATCATTTTCAGGTGAGCATGATGGAAATAAGATTGAAAGAAGTGGCTAGTAAGAGACCATAGGATGTCATGAAGATTTTTATTTTTTGTCTTGAATTTTTGCGTTGATTGAATTTGAATAATTGTTGCATGTCTTTCTATTGGCGAGAACTTTCGTTTCATCAATAAAGACGCCTTTTAGATTTTTGGTTAGGTTTTGGGTATTGTTATGACACTATGTGTCTTTGCTTTACTTTAGCTTTCATTTTAGTATTCTCTATAGAGACACCATGTGTTGTAATGATATCCATTCTTGTTTACGCCTCGCATTTCCGCCTTGGCGGGGTGTGACACAAAGGGTAATGATAAGGTGTCATTTGTGATCCTATTGGTCCGGGCATATAAAACACAACATGGAGAGCTATCCCGGCATCTAGGTTACTGGTTAGGTCTCCCTAGACCCAGTTGAATGATAAGTCGCATGTACAAGCACATAAACAAGCATAAGGCGATAAACATAATTAAACAACAATAATAAATTAAGTAAATCCGGATTAAATCAAACCGAACATTATAATCTTCATTAACATGGCTAATACTCAAAGGTATTAGCCCACAATCATTGTTATTACAAACGTGATCAAACAATTATAAATCGAATGATTAAGAAAGTAAGAATTACACGATGTCTTCTATGGAATTAGGATTGGTGCTCGACCTTGGCTGCTCTTCTTGGCTTGAGAAATTCGACTTTAGTTGTATACTATATAGAGAATATGATATTGCACCCTGAAACTCTTTTTTGAGCCTCGTATTTATAGTGTCTGAAAATGCCCTCGATACGCCGTATCCAGAGAGGTGACTATGACGTATAGGGTTAATTTTCTTGGAATCCGCGATAAGATTAAATCAATCAAGATTAATTACCATCAATTATGATAAATGCGTATCTTTGACTAATGAACAGCTGTGCATACGGCGTATTGGAGAGTAGTGGATACGTCGGATTGGGAATTGATCATTACGCATTTCTTGTGCTGAGCTGGCGCTGATACGCCGTATCTTCCTTACTGGATACGGCGTATAGGTGCAAAAAATAATATTCTTTAAATGTCTTCATTTAAGCTCTAGAATTGCGTCTTTTTGCTTCTTCTTCTTCACAAGTAACTCCATAATTATTGCAATAATAAACTTTAAGCAATTAAGTACCAATATCTTGCAATAATTATATAAAAGTGGGTAAAATACGTAGGATAAATGATATTAAAGTATGACGTTATTTGATGATATCAAATATCACCCCACTTGAATCCTACTTGTCGTCAAGTAGACTGTAGAAAGATTTGAAAATGTATCCTAACCGAGGTTAAGGATTTTTTTCGTTAAGCACTTTTTCTTGTTCAGATCACCTATACAAAACCAAGCTCCTCATGAAATATGGAAATGAAATCACTCTCACTCAACTAATCTAGGGTGTATCATTTTAGTGGTATGTTCATTTGCTCAGTCGTGATTAGCTTCGTATCATATGCTTGGCAAGGATACACATCTCCACCTCTAAAGCTAAGGAGCAACAAGTCAAAAGGTAAATTGGGTATTTATTAGAAGGCTCGGGATTAATCATTCTTATAAGGATAAAGAATGATATAGGGTGTGGAGCTTCTGACTTTCACCAGAGGTCGTCGTCAAACAAGACAGCTGAGACATGCATACACACCCGAATCCACGAGATAGACATCCACCCTCGTACACATCCTCATTCGAGTAGATCCTAATGGTTATTTATTAGAAAGGGAAGTAAAATTGTTGTTAAATAAAAATCACAAAACAAATAGATTAAAGCCAACAAATAAGGTGCGGTTGCTAGTAACTTTCCCTGACCGTTCCATGACAAAGACTAGAACCTATAAACAAACGTATCAATCATAGATGACAATGACAACCTAAGTTGGCTTCCCCCAAAACGTCAACTCCCTTACATCCCAGAACTTTACATTACTTTTTACAAAAATAATGGTGATATCGGCCACCTTTTACAATACTTTACATCGTTGATTTTTGTGTGTATCAACGAATAATCAATTCTTTCAAATAATTTCATCGGTGTAAGCTCTATGAATCGACTATCCCTTTCATCTTTTTTTTCAACAATACATCATAAATCTCGATGCAATTTCACCGTCTTCATAATCATCATTTGTCCGGCTAGTTTTCTCTTGAACTTTCCTTTCTTCGGACATAATCCATAATTGTGAAAGTAGCAAAAACACACGAGCTACAAACATTCCCATAACATTGTGAAATTTTCCCGACCATTACATAGATAGAGAAATTTTCACTTTGACGCATGTTACATTCTTTTACCAAATTTCACGAAAACAACCGTTTTCTGATAACTTTTAAATCTCACACTCACGATTTACGTTTTAAACCAACGTTATTTATCATTATGAATTTATTAAATAAATAAACACTTTTAAACAACATGCACATACTTGTTATAATCCTCCACACTTAACTAAATTGTCGTGCCGGTACGCACTGCGTGACGATTTTTCGCTAAACGCGAGAAAACTTCTCGGAAAGTACAGAAAACTTCAAAACCACTCTAAAACAGAAAAACAAATCAAAAGCGATTCATTTACGAACTCAAAACTCCATCAAACTCCCGGTTAAACCGAAACCGTTTTAAGCAAAAATTGTCAGAATAGAAGTCAAACTTATAGATTTTATCAAGGAAATGTCAAGATTCGATAGACTTCAAAACACCAAATTACAATATTTTTATATATACTTAACTTGGGCAAAATTAATGGTTAATCACAGTCTCAACCCCTTAAAGGGAATTATCAGCTGAAATTCACTCCAATTATCAACTCACATCACTTGACTAGGAAATTCCATTCCTAAAAGATTCACCATCAAAATCAACTAGGTTTGAAGTCTTGTTGAAGCGAGGTTTCTTACTCGTTTCCTTATTGATATAGTCTTTCCACAGTCATAACAATCTACTATTTTTCTATGGTTAATCTTCATCCCGATCACAAAATTAGATAGCCTCTCATACTATCTCTTTGATTAAAATTTCTCATACTTAGAGGCACACTATCCTCAGTGGGGTGTCAGGATATGATTTTTGTCCTCGGACGTGACAAAACTATTCTATCTAGAATGGGCATCGCTAATCATATTGGTTGAATAACCAGAAAGATTAGCGATGCCAATTCTGATAGAATAGTTGTCACGTCGAGGACTAGATCATATCCTGACACCCCACTGAGATAGTGTGACCTAAGTATGAGAAATTTTGAATCTAAGAGATAGTATGAGGGATATCATATTTTTGATGATGGTTATGGAATTATACCATTAGAAATTGTAGGATTTAGATGTGGAGAGACTTATTCTAGCAGTAAATAGTAAGAAACCTCGCTTCAAAAGGGGACTAAATCCATTTAGTGTTGAATGGTGTTGTTCTTTTTGGTGTGATGTTGCTGTGAGTGTGGTGTGTGTGATAATTTTTGTTGTTCGTGTGTTGTGATTGATGTGATTCTTTGAGGAATGGAATTTCCTGTCAGTGATGTGAGTTGATAATTTGAGTTAAATTTCGAGGCAAAATTCCTTTAAGGGGTGAGACTGTGATAACCGGTAATTTGCCCAGGGTTAAGTATTATAAAATATTGTAATTTGGTATTTTGAAGTCTTTCGATCTTGTCAGTTTTCCTGATGAAAGCTGAAAAGTTGACTTCTGTTGACTATTTTTGCGTAAAAACGGTTTCGGTTTAACCGGGAGTTTGATGGAGTTTTGAGTTCGTAAATGAATCGCTTTTGATTTGTTTTTCTGTTTTAGAGTGGTTTTTGAAAATGTTTTTTTTCACTTTCGAGCAGTTTTTCATTGCGTTTAGCGAAAAATCGACACGCAGTGGTAACCCGGCAGGACAATTGAGTTAAGTGTACGGAGAGTTTAAACGAAGTTGTGAATGTGTTGTCTTAATGGGTTTATTTATTTAATAAATTCATAATGATAAAATAACGTTGGCTTTAAAAACGTAAATCGTGAGTGTGAGATTTAAAAGTTATCAAAAAACGGTTTGTTTTGTGACAAAACTATGAATGGATGTAAACGATCGTTTAAGTGAAATTTTGGTTAAAAATAAGGTTGTCAAACCATATTTTGTGTTTCGAAGTGTTTTTCAAAATCGGATGAGTCAAGGTTTACGGTTGGAGTTTTCTCAGAAAAATTCTTGTTTTCCGGTGGATGCCTGAGTATAGCATAATGGCAACGGCTCAAAATGGATTTTTTACACAAGAGTTCAGCAGGAAACGGCTCAAAATGGATTTTTATTGCAATTTAATGATATATAATATATATTTTTACCCCACCACCTTTTTCTGATAGGTGTCGTTTGTGATCAACCTTGGTTTAGGAATAAATTGATTTTTGAGCTATTGAAAAACTAATAACTAAGCTCACGTTGAGTTTTAAATAGATGAAAATTGAGTTTTTAAGTGATCCCGACACAAAAAGGAAGACTCGAGACCCTCCCAAGGATCCATTCGGTCAAGGAAGCTAAAAAGAGGGAGGGAATTATGGTTGTTTTTAAGCTAGCATGTCTTACATAGTACTCTTATAACCACCATTACCTCAACCATTTCATTCATGCATCTCATTTTGAAAATCAAAAACACAAAAATCTCTCCCTCTCTCTCTAGAATCGGACGAACCACAAGGAAGAAGAAAACAAATATTTTGAAGATTTTCTCAAGAACACTGGTTAAGAATAGATAGTGGGTTGATAGTTATTAGACGTGGGTTATATAAAAGGTGTACGAGTTCAGTTATTTATCGCGGTCAATACCGAACCAAGGTCATCAAACCTTGTAAGTTTTCTTAACTTTGTTAAAAGTTGTACTTTTATGGATATTATGGTGTTAAAACACTACTTGTACAAGTTGATAGTGTAAAAATCAAATCTTAGAAACGAAAATGTGAATAAAAGGGGTGTTTGTGCGTCGGCTTGTAAAGAAAGAAAAGAAAAGATTTTTAAGTTTGAATAAAATTGTTGTTGTGGTAATTTTTCATTTTATAAAAGTGCTTTAAATAGGGCTTATTTGAATTTTTGCTTATTCAATTAGATAGGTTTTTGCTTATTGGGGGATGTTTGTTAGAGCGGTCTTGGGCTTGGCCGAATAAGGGTACTGTTTGGTTGTTTGTGTTCCGTACGCTCCATGGTGGGCTCGCCACTTGGTTATTGCATTTTGGTATTGGATTTGGTTATTGGGTGTGAATTGAATTGGAGTGGTTATTGGATTTGGTTATGTTTTTGGCTTATTTTTGAGCTTATGTTCTCCGCTTATTTTTAAGCTTTTATTTTCGGCTTATATTAAAAGCGCATGGCTTATTTGGTTTCGGCTTATATTAAAAGCTTATGGCTTATTTAGTTTTCGGCCTATATAAAGAGGCATATGGCTTGTTTGGTTACTTCGGTTTATATAACTTTAATATTATAACGCTTATTAGCTTTATTGTTTTCGGCTTAATGGAGCCAGGATATGAGATTTCCGTAACTTATGTTTGTTCAGGCTTCATGGGCTTAATGTCCATTAGGTTTTTGATTTATATTTTTGGACTTTGTAAAGAGGTTTGGACAAGTTTTTTTATCGGGCTAATTACTTAAAGACCTTAATGGGCCATAAGGTTCAATAACAAGAAAAATGAATTGTAGACTTATAATGGACTAGAATGGATTTGATGTTCTGGACTAAGGGGTATTTTGTTTGGACTATGTCAAGGGTAATAGATTATTTTGTTTTCACGGTTGGATAAAAGTGTGAGAATGTATTGACTATAGTGTTTTGTCGGAAAAATGTTGGTTTGTGAAAAGTGTTTCGGGGATTCCAGGTTTACAATTGGAAAAAAATCCATATAAGGACGGTACGGGTCATGCGAATTTTCAAAAGAAATTTATACTTAGAACTTTGTCTGAAAATATCCCCTAAACATGCAGGTACAAATTCAAGGGTTACATCACTGACGCATCTGCAACAGCCCCTCTTACATTTTTCACACCAGCAGCAGACAAAATCGCAGGACACTACTGCCTTAACCTCGTAGAAAAATACAAGCCAGCAGACCCCACAAAAGTACCACCTGAAGTCTTAGCTACAGAAGGTAAAAGCTGTGTTTTCCAGTTCCATTTCAACACACTAGGGAACATGACAGACCTCACCCTTGACGATGTCTTGGACATCATAAATGAAGATGAAAGCACAAGCAACAACACTCACAAAACAATCACAAGTAACATAATCAACCAATCTCTTTGTTTTTATTCACGTTACACATAACTATGTAACGACACTTTTGGCTGCTTAAAAAGCAGGGACACCACTACCGAGTCCTTCCATAACCACACATCTAGCCAACAAACAAGTTCAAAGCCAACGAGCAATAAGCCAATCTGCAAAAAGGACCCTCTTCTAGCAGCCGTCCACCGACCCAAAGAAACCAAAGAGGGACTAAAAGCTCAACATTCGACTTATCAATCAAAAATGTAAGTTCTAAAATTCATTTTCTTACTAAATAACCCAAAGTAGTTGCTTAACATAGTATAGTTCTACAACAAAATACTCCAACCAATCCTATGCTACCCTGTTCTTAAGTAAGTAAATATAACTCATCCAAAACCGTCATTCTTTAATGCAATAATAAAGCCACAGTCTGGCACAAACACATACATACAAAAACCATACATCCATTAAACAAACTATTATTCATGAAATAACATTCAAACACACGAGAACCTAGAGCGACATTACAAAAATACAAACAACACAAACACAATAACACATGAGCCAATACACGCTCGACCAACAACTGCATAAACCACATGCTTTTATTACAGTGACCCTAAACATAACAGACATAACACAAGCAACCAACAGATAATTCCCATCACAAAAAGCAAAGAGCCACATTCAAACACTTTTGTTACCTCAACCAGATTCCACTATATCTTTATCAAAATAACATAACTACTATTAAATAAGAGTGGCATACAACCAGATTCCACTATATCTTGATTAAAATAACACAATTACTATTAAATAATAGTGACATACCACTTATAGCAGATTCCTATTTGTCACTTTATTCACTTTATGCAATTCACTTTTCATATATGACTATCTATAATTTTATTCATCCTCAGGTAAGGGATCACTCTACAGCAAATGGTACACATTTTGATCAACTATGTAAAGGGATCACTCTACAACAAATGAACTGGATTAAGGGATCAGTCTACAACAAATGCTACATATTTTGATCAACTGGGACATGCTCCCAACATTCTGAATTTTGCTAAATGCAAGTATGTAGGCTTTTGTTAATTGCAAGAATGTAATATGGCTATGTAAACACAAACTTAAACTACTCCCATCCGATTGATAACAACATCAGTGATAAATGACTGTAATATCATTTCAGTTAACCTCATCCGCCAAAGTAACATAGCTAAGATAAAAAAAATCGACGTACAACAACCACCCCGCAACAAAGCGTGGGCAACCCCCCTCGTTTGAAATAAAATAATAAGAAAGAAGAAGGTTGTTATAATTTTTTATTGGTTAATTTAAAAATGTTGTGAGTGGGTACAATAATGTAGGTCCCATGTTGGGTATAGAATTTCCATTCCTATCTCACTTCAAATTCATTTTTTACATGTATGGCCCACACTTATTTCTTACCAACTCATACCAAACAATTAATATTAGAAATGAAACCATTACTTTGAATCCACATCCACATAACAAACGGGCCTAACACCTTTTAAGTGATTGTAATACCATTTATGTTTTTATGTTGTTTTTTTCTTTTCCTAATTTGGTATTATTATAAAATAGCGAAACGGAAAGTTCGGAAAAAAATATAAAGTTTTACAAGTCAATAGTATTAAACTTACAAAAAATACGGAACAAAAACTTGTTGATAGAAATAATGCCTAAAAACGTTATTAATATTTTTCGACCTCTCTACGTTTTGATAATCACAAAATGTAAAAACGATTAATGAAAAATTATACGTAAACAAGTAATTAGTAGTACATTTTTATTTCGAAAATTTAATCACTTAAAGGTATGAATAAATAAATGCTTAATGCATTTTATGATCAAAGGAATTTTTATTCAACCTTACATATAGTTATAAAAATGTCACAAACTTTTTTATAACTTTTACAAAACATTTTTAGATTTAAAAAAAATATTTTTATTCAAAATAAATATTTTGAATTCAAATTTTTTACCTAAAACGGCTAGAAATGTTCTAGAAAACACCTCCCCCAGAAAAGACAAAAAAGGGAGCGTCCAGGCTGGGCGGCCCCCTTAACTATAAGGGCGGTCCCCTTAATTATTAAGGGGACCGGCCAGAAAAAAAATTCCCCAGTTTGCCTATAAATACTGAACTATTCCCCACTGATTTTCTCACCTTTTGCACACACTTCTTTCTGTTCTAAATCAGTTTATACTCTCCTACAATCCTTTGATCATTTAATCATAAAGCTTTGTTTCCAAGTGATCCAAGCTTAATTTCTCATGTGCAAGAGAAGAATACTTCTTATCATCAAGTCAAGAAGTGTTATAGTTTAGTTGGTGTTGTTGTGAAGTTGTGTTAGATCTTATAAATCATTTGTGTATATTGTGAAGGTGTGTATTGTAGTTGTGTATAATAGTTAGATTGTGGTGATCATTGAAAGTATAGTTAGATCGTAATGATCATAGTAAGTAGTGTTAAATTGGTGTGATCGTAGTAGTGTCTTGGTTGTGAAAAGAAGAGAAGTTGTGATGTAAAGATAAGTTGTGAAGCGAAGAAAAGTCGTGAAGTGAAGCAAAGTTGTGAGGTGTTGTAAAGTGGTGTGATTAGCATACAAGAGTTGTGATAGATTGGTTCTAGCTAGGATTAGAACTTGAAATTTGGCTTAGTGCCGGAAATTGGTGTAAGCAATGTTGTGTACAGTTTTCTCCGTCTAAAGGGAGTTTGTTGACATAGTGAAGAGAACTCTCGAGTTTGGTGCTCGAGGAGTGGAGTAGGGCGAAGAGGTGCTTTGTTACCGAACCACTATAAATCCTTGTGTTGTGGTTTGATCTTTCTAACTCTTATCTCTTGTCTTTCATATTTACTTGTCATTTATTTACTTACTTGTATTATTCATATTGTGCACATATTGAGATCACATAAAGTCGAATCTAAGTTTTTATATACAAACATAACATTAATTTAAAAAACAGTAAACTATTCAACCCCCCTTCTAGTTTTCCACAATTGGTATCAAGAGCCACGTCAAACAATATTTTTAAAATAAATTGTATTTTAAAACATGAATCGATCTATGAAATCGGAAAAATATTTAGAAGAGCAATCTATACAAAGACCACCACTATTTGAAAGTGATGGATTTATTTATTAGAAAAATAGATTCGAAACTTATGTGAAATCAAAAGATCTAGATCTCTGGCATGTTATTACCTATGGTGATTTTCCTCCTATTCAAAATAATCCCGAAACTAAAAAAGATGAAATATTACCGTTTGATAAACAAAACGATGATATTAAAAAGAAACTTGCTAAAAGTAATGAAGCCAAAATGGTGATTTATAATTCTTTGCCACGTAAAGAATATGAAAAAAAAATTATGTGTAAAACCGCAAAAGAAATTTGGGATACTTTATTAACCACTCACCAATGTAAGGTAATAGTTAAGTCAAAGATAATAAAATAGATCTTCTTATTCAACAATATGAACAATTTACGATTCCAGAAGAGGAATCAATTGATAATGCTTTTGCTAGATTTAACACTATTATTACTAGTCTAAAAGCACTTGATAAAGGTTTTTCTAGCAAGAATTATGTTAGGAAATTTCTTAGGGCACTTCATCCTAAATGGCGCACAAAGGTTACGGCTATTTGTGATAACTGTGCTTTGAGCAGGTTAGCTAAACCGTTAGTATTGACTTGAATATCATTATGTGCTATAATAATTATGTATTTATGTGATCTTATGTGAGTTTGGCTACCAATCCATGGAGCGTGATCGTCTCATTGTGATTGAGTTTATGATTGTTATGGGCATTTCATTTTGTTCACATTTTAGTGACAATGAAAATGATGGTATAATTCTATGTGTGTACGTATTTATATGTATATGTATACGTATTTATATCTTTAAGTGTTAGTAGTTAGTAAAATTAAAAGTTTAGTTTAGAAAATATAAAAATTAAAACTTAGTTTTATTAAGTTAGTAAAATAAAATTAGAAATAAAATTTATTTATAGTCATTTAATTTAGTTTTAATTTAAAAGGTTTAAAAAGAAAGAAAAAAGGGTTTTCATAAAAATGTCAAAATTAAGGGTTGAATATGTAATTAATAATAATTAAAATAAATAAATAATAATAAGGGTGTTTGTTCGACCGGTTTAAGGAGAAAAAGAAGGAAAAGAAAACCAATTTTAGTCTAACTATATTCTAATTAGGTAATTATCCAAATTCTTTTGTGAAAACTATAAATACAAAATCCTCCTCTCCTCTTTTCTGTATTTTCGGCCGGTCGAACCCAAAAAGAGAGAAAAAAAGATTTTTTTTTATCAAGATCAAGTTGGTGATTTAGTATTTCAAGATC
>BQNB010041299.1:0-10410 GCA_026074375.1 Tanacetum coccineum
CACATGAAGTCATGCATGGGTATGGGATTGGCTAAGTTGACTTGTGTCCTGGCTGGAACTACGCGTAAGCTAAAAAGCAACTTTTGTTTCTAAGGAAAAATACGCGGCAAAGATCCTTTTGTCAGAATGCAACATCCTTAAGGAAATGGTGGTTCAGAATTCGTCTCAGGTTGGAGTAGGAGTTGGTAAGAAGCCAACCAAAGTGCCGTTAATAGGAAATTGAATGAAAGACATGCTTGGTTTTATTTTATTTTAAGCATTGTTTTTATGTTATTTTAGAACACGTTTAAATAATGTTTGTCATTTTGGTTAATGAACAATTTAATGTCGTATCGTCGACCTTTTATGTTCATGGAATGAATTCTTCTAATTGATGTTACTTTAATATGAATAGACAAGTGTAGCCTATTCAGAATTCTAGTGATATGTTACATTTAATAGGATTTTTACTTGTGCAGTTATGTTTCATGTTGTACTAATATTTACGTATTTGGATTTTAACATGTGCATTGATGTTTTGTTTTGGTTCATCAATGTCAATTTACTAAATATGTACTTGTTAGATATTAGAAAAGACTCAATCACCCCATGTATTTTACCGTTTATTGTTGCTCGTAGTTAAGTAGTTAATTCTATCATTAGTAATGCGTCGGGTATTAAAACCCAACATTAAGCCACTACTAAGGCTTATGGCCAGGTTTTAGTGTTTACCTAAATACACCTCTATCACCATAGAATGCAGGTGGTAGTCATTACACTGAATACAGTGCATTTTCTCTCACTAGAAAGTTATCTCTCACTTTCTCTTTCCTAAACTTGGCTAATCCTAGTCATTCGATTGTTATGATTCCATATCATACAATTGTATCAATCACATGGAATATAGCTATGATTGGTTGGCGTGTTTCGTTAATGTTGATCAAAAGTTAGTTTTTGATGCTTTATACTTGATCTTGGTTTTTCTTATGATCTGACGACATTGTGATGTTAAAGTTTATGTATTTATAGTTGCTATAGCCTTCTAGTACTAAAGTTGTGCAAAACGAAACCAGGCAAAAACGTTCAAAAGACACGGTTCTTTTAGGTGGTTTTAGGTGCAAACAATCTTTATCATTCCAAGCGAGTAGGTTTTACTGTTCGAAAGAACTCTTACACTCGTTAGGTTACTGTACGACGATTGTCAGCAAAGTAAACTGGTGTCCAGAAAGTACATGTCTCACGATTTCGATTCGTGCCGTAGCCGAGTAGGCAGCGAGTTTACTTCTCTTGCAGGTACGAGTTGCAGGTAGCGACTTGGATAATAGCGAGTTGAAGACTAAGCAGAGTACAGGTTTTTTGCAAGATCTACATAGACTAGCGAGAGATTATGACAGAACATCACATTTTCATTTCTTGCTAGTAGTGTTGTTCTCCTCGTCCAGCGACTTAACGGATACAATTTACAGGTTATTTAAAGACTTTTTCTAGCGACTTGTGAACAGGAACTCTATCCAATTTGTTTCTTGCCAGCGAGTTATCATGTCTCTTCCAACGAGTTACGGATAGCGAGTTACAGGTTATTTGAAGACTTTTTCTAGCGACTTGTGAACAGGAACTCTGTCCAATTTGTTTCTTGCCAGCGAGTTATCAAGTCTCTTCCAGCGAGTTACATTGCAGCGAGTTGTGGATTTACCTAACAAACCTGTACAACAATTCACCATTTCAAACAATCAATCACCACTTTTAACATACAATCACTAATTATTGTTCGATCAACTTAATCACTTCATAATCAATTAATATGGATAATCTTTCAAAAGACATCCAATGTGCCGGTTCCGATACCCGACCACCTATGCTTGATAGGACTGACTTTGCATCATGGCAACAACGAATTTGACTATATTGTCAGGGTAAAGAAAATAGGGTAAACATCTTGAAGTCAATTGATGAAGGACCTTTTCAGATGGGAAATTTTCGGGAAACACTTGCTGAAGGTACTAAAGTTGCCTTACATCTAGGTCCAGAACGACCTCGAGTCTATTCTGACCTGTCACCTGAAGATAAGGAAAAGTACAATGCTAACATTCGGGAAACAAACATCTTACTTCAAGGGTTGCCAAAAGATATCTACTCTCTTATCAATCATTATGAGACAATGTGAAGATGCTCCTGGAAGGTTCGGAATTAACAAAAGAAGACCGTGAATCACAACTGTATGATGACTTCGAACACTTCCGTCAGCATAAAGGAGAGACTATTCATGATTACTATGTTCGATTTGCCTAACTCATCAACGACATGCGTAACATCAAGATGACCATGTCCAAAATGCAGTTGAATTCTAAGTTTGTTAATAATATGTTGCCAGAATGGGGTAGATTTGTAACAGCAGTGAAACTCAACAGAGGTTTGAGGGACTTCAACTATGATCAACTGATACATTTCTATCTAGCTGGCATTGAAGACACATGCCAATGAAAATAAAATGATGTTGGAATGATTCACTCAACCTAATGTTTATCCTCTCGCTTTAATGACCAATGTTTCACATCAGCAGTACAATTCACAATCATCTACAAACCCATCATCCACATATGTTCCACCACACTTTGCTGACAACACTCAACTTGTTTTGGAACTCTCTCCATCAGACAACTTAATTGAGAATTTAACCAACACACTTGCCCTACTCACCCAATCATACAAAACGTACCTTCCTCAAACAAACAATCAACTCAAAACTTCATCTAACCCAAGGAATCAAGCCACAGTTCAAGACGGCAGGGTTGTTGTTCAGAATGTTCAGGGTCGACAGAATAGAGGACAGGGGAACAATGCATGGGGTGCAGGTGCAGCTGGTTATGGGGGAGCACAGAACAGAGTTAGGAATGCTAATCCAGGTCAAGCAAGGCAGGTTAAGTGCTACAACTGCAATGGTATAGGCCACATAGCAAGGAATTGCACTCAACCCAAGCGTCCACAGAACTTCATATACTTCAAAGACAAGATGTTGCTGATGCAAGCTCAAGATAACAGGGTGGCATTGGATGAAGAGCAGTTATTGTTTATTGCAGGTGGATAAGCTAACGCTATTGATGAAGATGTGGATGAGCAACCTATCCAGGACTTAGCACTCAATGTGGATAATGTGTTTCAAGCTGATGACTGTGATGCTTTTTGATTCTGCATGTTGATGCGGCTCCCACGGACACCGTACTATGTTCATGGCTAATTTCTATCATCCGCAGAATATGTTTATGATAAAGTTGGTCCGTCTTATGATTCAGACATTCTATCTAGGTACAAGACATGATTCACTATCTGGATGTGTTTGTGAAACATAATGAAAAACAGAGATGGCATGATGATGTGCAACCAAACTACTTTGTTGATCACATGTTATAATTTGCACGAGTGATAGTATTTATATTATGTATGATCAGTATGTAAAGGACAACGCAGTTCCAGTTGTACAAAGTAATGTATCTTCTATTCCAAATGATGCATACATGATGATACTTAATGATATGCATGAACCGCATGCCCAATCTGTCTCTGACACAACACAAAACGTAGCAGTTGATAATTCATTAACTGCTGAACTTGCAACATATAAGGAACAAGTTGAACTGTATGAAAGACGGGCCAGGTTTGAATTAACAGAAAGAGAACAAAAGATTGATGAACAATTGAGAATAGTTATCACTGACCGTAATATTAAGGAAGAAAAATTAAAAAAGGAACTTCATTCTGTAAAAATGCAACTTGCTTCTACCATCAACCATAACAAGTCAATGGTAGAAGAAGTTACGTCTTTGAAAAAGGATTTTAAACAGAAAGAAAACAAATACCTTGAAGAATTTTTGGATATGAAAGCTTTAAAAGAAAAGGTCGAGGATAAATTATACAAACAAGACTAGTCTCTTCAAACAGTTCGCATGTTGTGTAAACCAAAGCCCTATTTTAATGAACAGAATAAGGTAGCTATTGGCTACAAGAACCCTTTATGCCTCACCCATGTAAAGCAAGTTCATCCTGTTCTATATAACGGTTATGAAATTATCAAAAACAATCATGTCCTGGCTTTAGTGCACAACACCGAGGATACCCTAGAGATAGCTGAAATCACTAGGAGGAAAATGAATGACAAAATGAAAGACCCTAAGTGTGTGACTCATAAGGTTAAGATTGCACCACCTGATTACTCGAAAGAGAATTATTTAGCGACCTTCACACCAAAGAAGCAATTGACCCCTAAGCAAATATTTTGGTCTCAAGATCTCATAAAGATAAAAAAAGAAGCTCTCAAAAAGCAGACCACCGCCTCAAGACCAATCAAAGCATTGATGGTGTATCTACTAAATACACCTGCAACGCTTGTCCCCAGGGTGCTTCCAACAAAAAGTCAAGTGAAAGTTAATATTTTTCACTTATACAACTTTTTTCTGAATTTGAGAAAACCTGTAAAAAGAGAATTACACTAACAGGGTTCACTGAAGGGGAAAGGTGTTTTGAACAAACCAAGGTATGTTACCTCATCGAGGTCATTCCATTTTTCAAAACACTTAAAGAACATTTTGAGGGAATTCAAAAGGCTTTAACTAAAGAAATTAAAGAAATGAAAGACATTTTGGAGAGTTGGAAGCTGAAGTTGACCAAAATGTTGTTAATAGGAAGCATGGAATTGAGCGGAAAAATCTTCTTATTGCAAATGATAATTTAATTGTTGATTTCTAGCCAAAGAGTGTTTTATATTGCAACGTAATTCATAGCTTGAGGTATCTAGATTTACTGAAATGCATGAAGCCCACACCATTGTTCAAACACGTTGTCTGGAACTTGAAGCAGAGCTTTCTAAATTACGAGATAAGGTTCAAAAAGATAATCATACTGAATTAGTAAAATGTTTTTCCAATCTTGAGGTTAATCACTTAAATTACAGTTAAAGAACAATACTCTTAAGAAAGTTTGGAAACAACCCATCTCACCCGGCTCGCAAACACTCCCTGATTTTGACTCAGTCTTTGTAATCGAAAAAGTGAAAGCTTCCATTCAAGGAAAGGACAACGCAATCAAAAAATTAAGAACGCAAATCTCTCAATTGAAAGAGACTCATAGTGAAGCAGACCGTACTCTTGATTTCAGGACCTTAGATTTTCAGATCACTCAATTAACTGAAAAAGTCATCGTTCTTCAAGAACAAAATGAGCTTTTTAGGGCAGAGAATGAAAAAGTTAAACAACATTACAAGGAATTGTACGATTCTATTAAGATCACGCGTGCTAAGCATATAGAACAGACAACAGCCTTGCTAACTGAAAATAAGAATCTGAAAGTCCGAATACATGAAAATCTGAAATGCAACACTATAGAGTCTGTCAAACCAAGAGTTCTTGCACCCAGTAGGTATGCTATAGATGTTGAACCAATTCCCCCTCACAATAGGAACAACAGGGAAGTTCATCTACATTATATCAAACATCTTAAGGAAAGTGTAGAAACCCTTCACGAAATACTAGAGGAAGCTAAGGTTGAAAGACCCTTAGATAGATCCATTGTCTCTTCTTGCCGTTACACTAAACACTCTCAGGAACTCTTAGAATATGTGATTGGCACTTGTCTAAAAGCCTTTAACCAACAAGATAAAAAGCATGCTCCTACCCCTTTAATTAGGAAAAAGCAAGTTACTTTTGATGAACAATGTGACGATAGTCAATAAAACAACAACACAGGATAAACACAGTAGAGCAACTAAACACTCAGAAGACTAATGTCCCTATGCCCCCTTCTATAGGAGTAAATTGTTGCACCAATGCTAGCGGATCACAGCCTAGGAGCAATACCAAGAAAAATAGGATCTCGCCAGCTAAAGGTGTCAACAAGAAGAAAGTAGAAGAACACCCTAGGATAAATAAGTCTAATTTAAGAACCACAAATCGTGTTGATTCTAGTAGTAGCTCTAAGCGTACTGTCATTAATTCAAATTCTGATTCTGTTTGCAAAACATGTAACAAATGTTTAATATATGCAAATCAACATGTATTTGTGGTTACTAATGCCAATCTGTTAAGTGCAATCCCTCATTAATAATTTCATAATGTTGTGCAAAGCAAAGTTAAGCAAGTTTAGAAACCTAAGCAAGTTCCAAGAATAGAAACCCACAAAGCAAGTGAATACTATGTTTGTCCAACAATGAGACCTTCTGGGCAAATATTCACTTTAGGAGAACAGTGCCCTTTTAGGAGAATAGTGCCATTTAACTAGGCTCACTAAACCTAACAAAGTGTCAGCTATTGCATATGCTAACCTAAGGGAACCCAACCAAAATTAGGGATCCAACTTTCCAAACTCTCCATCTTTGTCTGTTTTCAAATGCAGGTCGTACAGATCATCCTTTGGTATTTGGACTCAAGCTGTTCAAAACATATGACAGAGGATAGCTCGCGGCTCAGGAATTTCATAAAAAGTTCATCGGGACGGTTAGATTCAGGAATGACCACTTTGGTGCTATCATGGGTTATGGAGACTACGTTATTGGTAAAAGTATGATCTCCAAGGTATACTATGTAGAAGGACTGGGACACAATCTGTTTTCTGTCGGTCAATTTTGTGACACGGATCTAGAAGTTGCCTTCAGGAAGCATTCTTGCTACGTTCGAGATACAGATGGTGTTGAATTAATTAAAGGTTCTCGTGGTTCTAATTTGCACACTATCTCGATTGAAGACATGTTTAAGTCCTCTCTAATTTGCTTGTTGTCCAAAGCCTCCAAGAACAAATCATGGTTGTGGCATCGACGTTTAAACCACTTGAACTTCGGTACCATCAATGACCTTGCAAGAAAAGATTTAGTTTGAGGCTTACCTAGATTAAAGTTTGAGAAAGATCATCTCTGCTCCGCGTGTCAACTAGAAAAGAGCAAAAAACATACCCACAAACCTAAAATTGAAAACACCAACTTGGAAGTTCTTAATACCCTTCATATGGATTTATGTGGACCAATGCGAGTTTAAAAAATAATGGGAAGAAATACATCTTAGTTATTGTTGATGATTATTCGCAGTTTACTTGGGTTAAGTTTTTGAGATCGAAAGATGAAACCCCAGAGGTCGTCATCAAATTTCTGAAGCAAATACAAGTCGGTCTTAACAAAACTATTAGATACATCCATACCGATAATGGCATAGAATTTGTCAATAAAGATTTGACTGCATATTATGAACGTGTCGGCATTTTTCACCAAAAGACAGTTCCAAGGACTCCACAGCAGAATGGCGTTGTCGAAAGACGGAACCGTACTCTTGTAGAGGCCACTAGGACAATGCTGATATTTTACAAGGCTCCAATGTTTCTATGGGCAGAATCTGTGGCTACTGCTTGTTACACCTAAAACTGATCCCTCATTCACACTCTTCATAACAAAACCCCATATGAGCTGGTGCATGATAAGAAGCATGATCTTACCTTTTTCCGTGTCTTTGGTGCTCGTTGTTACCCTACAAATGACAGCGAAGATCTTGGAAAATTACAGCCAACAGCTTATATTGGAATATTCATTGGTTATGCACCTAGCAGGAATGGGTATAGAATTTACAACAAAAGAACCCGGCGAATTATGGAAACTATTCACGTTTAATTCGATGAGCTAACTGAGGAAATGGCTCCTGTGCAACTTAGTACAGGACCCGCTCCTACTTTTTTGACGCCTGGACAGATAAGTTCAGGGATCGTACCTAATCCGGTTCCTGCAGCACCTTATGTACCCCCCACAAATAAAGAACTGGAGATTTTATTCCAACCAATGTTCGATGAATACCTAGAACCTACTCGTGTTAAAAGACCGGTCTCTCCTGCTCTAGCAGTTTCAGTTTCAGTCACTTCAGTCGGTACACCTTCATCTACTACCATTGATCAAGATGCACCTTCTCCAAGTCATTCACCGTCATCTTCGACATTACAATCTCCAAGTTTACATCAAGGCGTTGCAGCTGAATCTACTCTCATGGAAGACAATCCCTTTGCTCCTGTTGACAATAAACCCTTCATAAACGTATTTGCTCCAGAACCTAGTTCTAAAGCATCATCATCTGGGGATCTTAGTTCAGCAGAATCTCCTTATGTCTCTCAGACACTTCATCATCTCGGGAAATGGAGCAAAGATCACCCGCTGGATAATATTATTGGCAATCCCTCTCGGCCAGTATCCACCAGAAAACAACTGGCAACCGATGCCTTGCGGTGCTTGTATAACTATGTACTATCAAAAGTCAAACCAAATAACTTTAAATCTGCAATAACTGAAGATTTCTGGTTTCAAGCTATGCAAGATGAGATTCACGAATTTGATCAACTTCAAGTATGGGAATTAGTACCTCAACCAGAGTGTGTCATGATTATTGCTCTCAATTGGATTTACAAAGTTAAACTTGATGAGTACGGTGATGTTCTGAAGAACAAGGCTAGGTTGGTGGCCAAGGGATATCGCCAAGAGGAGGGTATTGATTTCGAGGAGTCATTTGCACCGGTTGCACGTATCGAGGCTATTCGTATCTTCATCGCCAATGCCGCTAGTAAAAACATGACCATTTATCAAATGGATGTCAAGACAGCATTCCTTAATGGCGAGTTGAAGAAAGAAGTCTATGTTAGTCAACCAGAGGGTTTCGTTAATCCGGACCATCCGACACATATTTATCGTCTGAAGAAGGCTTTGTACGGTTTAAAGAAAGCTCCTCGGGCGTGGTATGATACCTTGTCACGATTTCTTCTGGACAACAACTTTTCCAAGGGTGCAGTTGATCCGACATTATTCACTTGGAAAACAGGCAAACATATTCTTCTTGTTCAAATATATGTAGATGATATCATATTTGCCTCGACCGGCCCTAAAGCGTGTGACATATTTTCCAATGAGATGAGTTCTAAATTTCAAATGTCAATGATGTGTCAAATGTCTTTTTTCTTAGGTTTACAAGTTTCTCAAAATCCCGGAGGCATTTTTATTAATCAATCAAAATTTGCTCTTGAAATATTAAAGAAATTTGGGATGGATTCGTGTGACCCTGTTGATACACCCATGGTGGATCGACTTAAACTGGATGAGGACTCCTTAGGGATTCCAGTTGACCATACTCGATTTCGTAGTATGGTCGGCTCTCTAATGTATCTCACTGCCAGCAGACCCGACCTTGTATTCGCTGTATGCATGTGTGCTAGGTATCAGGCTTCGCCTACCAAAAAGCACCTTGAAGCACTTAAAACGGGTCTTTTGGTATCTCAAAGGAACCATTAATTGGGGTCTTTGGTATCTGAAAGACACTGCTATGACACTAACGGCCTATGCAGATGCGAACCACGCAGGTTGTCAAGACACACGAACAAGTACGTCAGGAAGTGCTCAGTTCCTTGGAGATAAATTAGTTAGCTGGTCATCAAAGAAACAGAAGAGCACTGCGATCTCAACTACAGAGGCTGAATACATTGCCTTGTTTGGATGTTGTGCTCAGATACTTTGGATGAGATCACAGCTCACAGACTACGGCTTTACCTTCAATAAGATTCCACTGTATTATGACAATTGCAGTGCCATTGCTCTTTGCTGCAATAATGTCCAGCACTCCCGGTCCAAGCACATTGACATACGACACCATTTTATAAGAGAGCAAGTTGAGAAAGGCATGGTTGAATTGTACTTCTTGACGACGAATTATCAGCTCGCGGACATATTCACCAAAGCATTACCAAGAGAGCGGTTTGAATTTCTACTCCCGCGACTTGGTATGAAGAGTATGTCTCCGAAAACCCTTAAACGCCTTCAGGAAGGAGAAGAGGAGTAAAGGATGTTCCTCCTATATCCTCTGTAAATATGTATATAGCTTAAATCTAAAAAGAAAATACAAAAATATAAAACCTACAAAAAACATAAAAAATCAGAAAAAATCAGAAAATAGAAAATACCAAAAATAGTTTTTCAAGACATGTCTTCTGTTTATCGATAACATTTACGAACCTAGAAATGTCATTCAATAATGACACGGGTCTTTAAATGAAGCTCGAACGGAAGTTTAAATTTTTCAAAACATGTCTTTATGGCTTGCAGTTATTTCAGACTGCAACCCGTTTTTTCAAGTTGAGGAAAGCATGTCGCCAAAAAGACGGCTGTTCCTGACCATGGGGGATTAAGTTCTCCCGGGCATGGATTACTTTATATCCATGCAACTCCGACTTAATGTACGTTTCAGTGCATTATTTCTTGATATAGAAGAGAAGTCTTCTTTGTTGGGAAGTATATTTTGAGTTGATAAGACAAAACAATTAATGAAAAGGAAACAAGAGGGACTTAAATGACAATTATGGAATTCTACAAGCTGGTGGAGTTTATTCTACAAAAGATAAAAGATTCCAAAAGATATGATTCTTAAAGATAAA
>BQNB010041299.1:24890-46860 GCA_026074375.1 Tanacetum coccineum
ACTGAAGCCATTCAACAATCCTCGTATTATCCCAAGTATCTGGAAATGGTTGCTGAGAATACAAAGAAAACCCCTCAAGAAAGTGCAAGCGTGCAACCTGCAACAAAGCGTGCTACACCCAAAAAGCCCCCAACCACCACACCAGTCAAACAATCCAAGCCAGCTCCTGCTCCGACAAAGAAACCTTCCAAACGTAAGCTTCCACAGAAAGTTAGAAAAGGAAATCCCACTTTCTAACTTGTTGATGAAGATGATGAAGCTCAACAAGAATCTGCTCCTCAAAAAGAAGGTGATGATCCTGATCTCGAACTGGTCAAGCAGATGAGTTTGGAAGCGCATCAAGAAAAGGGAGAAGGAGAAGGTGATGATGCTGACATGGAACGAGCCATTAAGCTTAGCTTGGATCCAGCCTTTCTGCCACAAGGTCGGGCACCTGTTGGAGGATTATCAATCAAGGATCCAGTATCTGAAACAACTCCCAAACTGCCTGAAGTAGAAGGCAAGGGAAAGGCCATAGTAACCGAAGAACAAGTAGCTCATTCCCTAGTCGATCGGTCAAAGAAGAAAAGAACTACGGATCAGTTTATCCTTGTTAGGCGTGATCAAACTCCTCATGATTCGACAACTGGACCTTCTTCTCAACCTGAAGATGATACCTCAGAGAAAGTGATCCATGAATCCTCATCAACATCTGATTCAGAACGAACAGAAAGTGAAGAACGAACAGAAAGTGAAACAGAAGCCGCTGCTCCTAAAGGTGACAAAGATCAAGGTGAAGTAGACTCGTCTACCGTAACATCAAGAGTAAGCATTCCTGTATCAGACCCTGAAAAGGCACATGAGGCTTTGGCTGGACCAGACCCTGAGCCCATGAAAGAAGACCAGACTGGATCAGACTCTGGAAAATTACATGTGTCTCTTGCTGGACCAAACCCTGAGCACATGGATGATGAATTCCTCGCGACAGCCTACCCAAAGGTTCATGAAAACCTGAAGCTCATAACAGACGAACGTGTCATCGAAGAAAATCCTGAAAGTCAGTCTGGTTCTATGTCTTCCATGAAAAATCTCGATGACTCTGATAACTTTGGGGATCAATTTCTTTATGACAAACCAACCGAAGATGATCAAGAGAAATCTAAAATTATAGAGGAGTCTGATTCCACCATGCCTGATCCAAGTAATCAGACAGTCACGTCAACTCCTCTAGTGATTGCTCCCTTCACTGAGTTCTCATATCCTAAACCTTCTTCACTGGTCACACCTCCTCCAATCAACACAGAAGCTACAACAATCACCACATCTCTCCCAAAGATCACTCCATTCATCGCCCTTTAGCTAAGAGTGGCAAGATTGGAGCAAGAGATGTCTGAAGTAAAGAAGACTGATCACTCGGCTAATGTTTTGGCTTCAATAGAATCCTAAGTTCCTACGGCTGTTGATAAATATCTAGGAACAAAACTTAATGATGCTCTCCTTAAGATTCTTGAACGACACACTGCAGATTTAATCGAGAAATACTCTGTGTTGCCTGGCCCAGAGTCTATCCAGAATCAAGAATCTAAAAAGAGTCCGAAAGAGACTATCAGAATCAAAAGGGAACAAGGTGAGGAGAAACAAGATTCAACTTACTCCATCAGATCAACTGATAAAGTTGATCTTGAAGAATTTGATCTAAAGAGTGCTCTCTTCAATCACATGAATAAGAAAAAGTCTGCAAACAGAAATTCTGCCAACTACCATCTATACCATGCTCTTATGGAAGCCTTAATAGCAGATGAAGATGCCATGGATAAGGAAGTTGCAGACAAGGTTAAAGACCATAAGAGAAAGCATGATAGTGATGATGATGAAGACGATGATGATGATGAAGGCCCGTCAGCTGGATCAAACCAGGGCAAGTCAACATAAAGGAGAACACACGATTCAGGTGCTTCTGGGTCAACTCAACCTCCTATAAAAGATGATGAGCAAAGTTCAAAGAAACCACGGGAGTCTGATGCATCTGCTTCCAAACAACATCCAGATCTTGCCTCAACTGGATGGCAGATCACTGACACAAGAGATGCTGGTGTTGACTCTTCGATGCACAGATCTGATCCCGAATCAGAACAGTCTGAACAATCTTTAGATAACATTCAAATGCAGGATGAAGGGCAAGTCTCAGATATGGAGGACACTGATAACGCTCACATTCCCAAGGTGTCGACCACTACGTGGTTTAAGCCAATTCCTAAAGGCGAGAGACCAGCCAAACCTAAACCGGAATGGACCATTCCCCTAAATGATTTCCCGAAACCAGAGAATAACTGGGCAAATACATACGCCACAACGTATCAATTTCCTGCGGAGAATAAGCTTCAAAGGAAGACGTATGATATTAGGTCATTCATAAAATGGTTCTGTGCAGGCGAACTCGGGAAAAAGAAGCTCAGCCAAAGCTGACTTAAAGGACCACATTCAACCTTGTTAAAGCCTTTCACAAGAACAGTGTCTTTCTTCAATATCAAATGGATGAATGCCACAAGCTGCTGACAAATAAGGTCGATTGGAGTAATCCTGAGGGTCATCAAATTCTGAGAAATATATATGAACCACTGCCCTTAGGAATGCCCACCAGGTCAAGGTATCCCATTCAACCGCAATTCTTCTTATAGGAATCTGACTAACTCTACAGGTGATAAAAGAGCGAAGAATTGCATTATCCACTAGTCAAGCTCAAAGCCGCTCGTTACCTCGACTTCGGCCTTGAAGAATTAGTTCCATCGTTGTGGGTTGAGAGTGAACGCGAATATGACATCAGTGCGGTCTATGGCATCACTCACTGGTGGTTTAGGAGGAAGGAATTCTATATCAACAAACATAGTGAGTCCTCTGATCGTGAAGCAGTCAGATCGCACATGCGAATTCTTAGTGTAGTAAGTGTCAAAGTGTTTGAAAAATATGGATATAACTACCTCAGAGAGATCATTCTTCGCCGAGCTGATTACCAAGAATACAAGATCTCGGAAAAGGATTTCAAGAATCTTCATCCAAACGATTTTGAAGATCTGTTCCTTCTTAACATCCAAGAAAAGCTCAACCATCTGCCCAAAACAGACAAGACTAGTCTTCACACTGCCGTCAACATGTGGATCAGAAACCTGGATACAGAGAATCGTTTGGGGGACTGCAACACCGGATTGAAAGCGTATCAAACAAGACCCCCCCCCCCCAAACCTTGACCTTCCCTAATTGGGATGCAGCCGTCTATTACTTCAAAGAAGACAATACGCTCGACCCAAGCCAGAGCAGTTGTCTACAGAGACAAGAAATAATCAAAGAGAAAGTGATGATGCTGAATGAGCTACCACAAGTTTAGTGATGGGACGTTGACGAAGAGTCATGGAAAAGCAGACCAACTGGGTTAAAGACATTCATCTTTTCGAGTAACATAAGGGCCATGAGACCAGAAGTGTCAAGGAAGACAAGAGAAGAAGCAAGACTTCCATCACAGCTATCGATAAAAGACACAGATCATAGGACTATCGAAGTCTGGGGGGGGGGAAAGCTTTGTTGGAGGGAAGAGTAAGAGAATATTGACCTCCAGGCTGATCAAACATAACAACGTGACGACATCGTCAGTACAATCAAAAGGTCAATCTTAATTCTTACTGTGAAAATCTACATTTGTACAATAGTAGCTAGTTTAACTATTGATTGGTTGGTGTAAGGAGTATTTTATATCCCTCAACGATTGAGGGGAGCAGGTTAAACGTCTCTTACACGACTTGCGAATTAAGGCCACATTTTTCTCCCAAATTTTATAACATAATTAAAATCAATAGGATATCCAAAATGTCAAAGGGTTTTAAAATTTTGTAAGGGAGAAAATTATGATTAAAATATGTGTATAATATAACTGTGATTCTTAGGACCATAAATCGCACCTAAACGGCTAAACAATCGAATACCGAAGCACATTTTTGAGGGGGAGCGTTTGAAATCAAAACGATCGAGGTACAAAACTCTTGGATATTTATAACATCAAGGTGCCTCATTGAATTTTCAAGGTTTATGGAAAGGAGAATTGGGGGGTTGTTTTTTTATTTTTTTTTGGTACAAATAGACTGACCATAGCATTACTAATGGAGTTATAAGAGTTGGTAAGGATAGGTACTATCCCGTTGATCCACCCCAAAACCGGAGGATCTACACCAGGGACAATCACTAGTTAGTGTAGAAGTCCTTAGTAAGACAAGGAAAAAGGAGTAAAGTGAGAATAGGTAAAAGTGCGACTGAGAATAGACTAGAACTGTAATAAACCCAACAAGGGTTCTAAGTCAATGAATCTCGGTAAGCACTGAAGGGGTTTGAAGAATTAAAACGAATTGTAAAGAAAAAGGGTGTAAAGAAAGAAGCCCTCTTTCACTTAGGCAGAAAACCGGTCAATTCATATGCTGCAGAAACTCTAAAGATGCTGACATTGAATGATCGTCATCATGGACCCAGTGAGGCAATGCACAACCCACCCAGCCACTCAGAATCTTTCAAAAGTTCTGTTTCATTTTCTCACGGAGAAAAAACACGTTATCTAATGACTTTCTCACTCCGAGTTAGTTGATAATAGAAAAGGTTCAGTCTGCTCCAGCCTCCGATAATTAAAACCAAAACGCACTATTGAGTCTAGAGCCATGAGATCGTCAGTTAATCTCGTTAGGACACATATCCAATTATCTTGTCTTTCACACACTGTGGAAACAAGTCCATATTAAGAGTCCTACGCATTATCCTTGTAATATTGCCAGAACAACGAGTGAAACGATAAGTTTTTCACCAATGAAGATGAAATCCTTGCTAGACCAACATACAACAATCTCTAGGTAGTGACATGTGCGATTCATCAAGAATCAAACTATTGTCAACTGGAAAGAAAACAATGTGCGATTCTGTGTGAATCAAACTTGTTCCGTATAAAATTGACGGTTATTCATCAATTGACAACAATCAAAAAAAAAAAAAAAAAACTTTCGAAGTGTTACAAAAGTCTTTTATAGGAAACACTTAGACTGCCTTTTCAAATCAATTTTCTCTTTATTACTAACTGTTTCATTACAGGATATCGTAAAGATGGAGATGGAGATGGAAAGTCCCAGTTCCTGAGATGTCAAGTAACAATAACCAAAATGTTCATACCGAACCTACACTTGTGATAGATGTTATTAAAAAACCTCATAAAGGCAGTCAAAGCTTCCGCAAACTCCTGATGTACAAGTATTCATTCACAAGTGGCACAAAATGCGAACCATTACAAGATGATGTAAGATTATGTTTGGGCAATGATCTCAAGAAAGCTCAAGATCACAGTCAAAGACATGTGTAAGATAAATCAAAAGATCTCTACACCAAACGTTCAAGATATTAAATGTCCACGAGCTAATGACGGAAGTAATAATGTTTGGCATTTTCAGGGTGACCTCCCTTAGGGGGAGATTGTTGGATATTAGAAAAAGACTCGGTCACCCCGTGTATTTTACTGTTTCATATAGCTCGTAGTTTAATAGTTTATAGTACGTTTTTCGGTTTAAGTCGGGTTCAAATACCCGATATATTGTAAGTACTATATATAGTCTCTTCCAACTTTGGAAGAAAAAAAACTAGTCAAATAATCATTTACAAGAAACACTTTCTCTCTCTAAACTATTCTCTCTCTCTAGTGTTTCTCTCTCTAAAAACTAGCCCGATCCAAGAATCGAACCCGTGTTATGATATAAGATATACCACAACTTGATATCGTTCAGTCATGGGAGTTTCAATGTGATTATAGGTATGGATTGGTTGTCTAACCATAAGGCCGAAATAGTTTGTCATGAGAAAGTAGTAAGGATACCACTACTAGGTGGCAAGGTGCTTAGAGTATTAGGAGAGAGACCGGAAGAGAAAGCGAGACTTTTGATGAGTGCTAAGACTAGTGATAAGAAGCAAGAAGATATTGTAGTGGTTAGAGATTTTTCTGAGGTATTTCCGGATGATTTATCAGGATTGCCGCCTGTTCGGGAAATCAAGTTTCGGATTGAGTTAATCCCTAGTGCAATGCTGGTTGCAAAGTCTCCGCTTCCTAGAATAGATGATCTATTTGACCAATTGCAAGGGTCATAGTTTTTCTCTAAGATAAATCTTAGGTCTGGATACCATCTGCTGAGAGTGTATGAGGATGACATTCCAAAGATTGCATTTAGAACTCGTTATGGACATTTCGAGTTCACAGTAATGCCCTTTGGTCTGACTAACGCACCAGCAATATTTATGGGTTTGATGAATATAGTTTGTAGGCCTTTATCTTGATAAGTTTGTGATAGTGTTTATAGACGACATCTTAATCTACTCTAAAACTCAAGAGGAGCATGTAGAACACTTAAGGTTAGTCCTATAATTGCTCAACAAGGAGAAAATGTATGATAAGTTTTCTAAGTGTGAATTCTAGCTAAGAGAAGTACAGTTTCTTGGGCATGTGATAAATGAAAATGGAATTCATGTTGACCCTATTAAGATTGAAGTTGTTAAGAATTGGAAAGCCCCTAGGACTCCGTCTGAGGTACGTTTGTTCTTAGGATTGGCTGGATATTACTGTAGATTCATTGAGAACTTTTCTAAGATAGCTAAGTCTCTTACTATCTTGACTCAAAAGAGTAAGACTTTTGATTAGGGTGAGGAAAAGGAATTGGCATTTCAAACTTTGAAGGATAAGTTGTGTAATGCGCCTGTTCTAGCTCTCCCTGATGGACCAGAGGATTTTGTAGTATATTATGATGCGTCCGAGATAGGACTAGGTTGTGTGTTAATGCAAAGAGGTAAGGTGATAGCTTATGCATCTAGGAAATTGAAAATTCATGAGAATAATTATACGACCCATGATTTGGAATTAGGTGCGGTTGTGTTTGCACTTAAGATCTGGAGACATTATTTGTATGGGACAAAGAGTGTCATCTATACGGACCATAAGAGTTTTCAGCATATCTTTAGTCAGAAAGAGTTGAATATGAGACAACGTCGCTGGATAGAGTTGTTTAGTGATTATGACAATGAGATTCGTTACCATCCTGGTAAAGCAAATGTAATGGCTGATGCCCTAAGTAGAAAAGAAAGAGTAAAGCCTAAGAGAGTTAGAGCTATGAACATAGTCCTTCAGTCGAGTATCAAGGATAGGATACTAGCGGCTCAGAAGGAGGCTGTGGATGAGTCTGCAGGATTGCAGAAAGGTTTAGATGAGATGATTGAACTTAGGACTGATGGAGTATTATATTACCTAGATCGAATATGGGTACCTTTGAAGGGCGGTGTGAGAACCCTGATAATGGACGAAGCCCATAGGTCGAAGTACTCTGTACACCCAGGAGCTGATAAGATGTATTATGACCTTAGAGATAGGTATTGGTGGCCTGGAATGAAAAAGGATATAGTTGTGTATGTTAGTAAGTGTTTGACTTGTTTGAAAGTAAAGGCTGAGCATCAAAGGCCATCTGGCTTGCTCCAGCAACCTGAGATTCCCGAATGGAAATAGGAAGGAATAGCTATGGATTTTGTAACTAAGTTGCCTAGGACTAGTAGTGGGCATGACACAATCTGGGTCATTGTGGATCGGTTGACTAAGTCTGCTCATTTTCTACCTATGCATGAGGATTATAAGATGGGTAGGTTGGCTAGGTTGTATTTGAATGAGATAGTTGCTAGACATGGTGTGCTAATCTCGATTATATCGGATCATGATAGTCGTTTCACATCAAGTTTTTGGCAGTCAATGCAAGAGGCATTAAGAACTTGTTTAGACATGAGTACGGCTTATCACCCTCAGACTGATGGTCAGAGTGAGCGTACTATTCAGATCTTAGAAGACATGCTTAGAGAGTGTGTCCTAGATTTCGGAGGAAGTTGGGATGTTCATCTTCCGTTGGTTGAGTTTTCGTATAACAATAGTTACCATTCTAGTGTGAGGTGTGCGCCGTTTGAGGCTTTGTATGGTAGAAAGTGTCGTTCCCCGATTTTGTAGGCTGAGGTTGGAGAGGGTCATTTAATAGGACCTGAGTTGGTTCAAGAAACCACTAAAAAGATTAAGCAGATTAAGGATAGACTTAAGACTGCGCGTGATCGTCAAAAAAGTTATGCTGATAGGAGGAGGAAGCCTCTAGAGTTTAGTGTAGGTGACTATGTCGTGCTCAAAGTGTCACCTTGGAAAGGTGTTGTACGCTTTGGGAAAAAAGGGAAGTTAGCACCTAGATTTGTTGGACCTTTTGAGATTAAATAGAAGGTAGGCATGGTGGCCTATCGGTTAGATTTGCCTGAGGAGTTGAATGGTGTTCATGACACGTTTCACGTGTCGAACCTTAAGAAGTGTTTGGCTGATCCAACACTGAAGGTACCTTTGGATGAGATTCGAGTTGATGAGAAGTTAAATTTTATGGAAGATCTTGTGAAAATTTTAGAGAGGGAATTTAAGAAGTTGAAGCGGAGTAGAATTGCCATTGTTAAAGTACAATGGAATTTGAAATGTGGTCCTGAATTCATGTGAGAACGTGAAGACCAAATGAAATTGAAGTACCCGCATTTGTTTAGTGATATTAGTGGCTGAATTTCAGGGTCAAAATTCTTCTAAGGGGGTATGTTGGGATCTCAGATTTGATGATTACAAAACTACATATGCATAAATAAAGAAAGATGAAACAACAAGGACTTAATGTGATAAATTAAATTAGCTTCCTATGTAAGCTAGGTTTTCTTGTAAACCCTCTATATAAAGGGTCATAGGCGTATGGTTTATATCATCCATCATAGTTAGATCTCCCCAATGAGAGTCTAATAGTTAGTTAGTTTATGTATTAGTTAGTTTAGCCCCAAGAATCATTTGATCTTGGGGCAGTAAATTTATAATAGTAAAACCTTGTTTGATAACTTATTGTTCTTTATTATTCCGCTGCGTATATAAGTTATCTGTAAAACTAATCCTAGATGGGCTAAACGATTCTCAACATGTGGTATCAGAGCATGTTGCTCTTGATATCTAGGGTTTATACAAGGTTTTCATGTATATTTTTTTCTTCTGATTTTTAATAAAAAGGCGTGTTTGGCAATTAGGGTTTTTTATGTAAACCCTAATTTGTTTCAAGGCAGCAGTAGCAAAAACACAAGAAGGGTTATGAATTGGTGATCTGATCTGTGACGTGGTTATGATGATATTTATGATTCATTCTTGTTCGAAATAGTAGGTTCCATGCAGCAGCATATGTGATTGAAAAATAAACAGAATCAGGTTGTCTGGTACTCGTGATTGCTGATGTATACCCTAATGGTTTAGGGTTTTTCTAGTATGTTTTCTGATTTAATCAGGATATGTGACAAGAAGGTTTCAAGGGTTTCAATTATTGATTTAATTGTTCAAGAACCCTAGATTTTTAGGGTTTCAAAGTTGCTAATATTCTTGATCCGATGTATGATATGTTGCTGTGAATGAACAATAATCAAGGTTTGGTCTGAAAACCCTAATTCAAAGTAGGCCAAGACGTAGGTTGATATACTGGACGTGGACACACTTTCATTGGGTGTTGTATGTGTGAAGAAACCCTAATGATAGGGTTGTTGTTCAGTTGTTCATGGATTCAGCAGGTTCAGTGATGATGAAAGCAGATATTGTATTTTCTGTTTGGCCTATTAACGACAACAGCAGCAGCAGGTTTGATTGGTTCGTTGTCTGGTTTGTGTTTGATTGCACTTAAACACAGCTTGTCTTCAATCCTTATAGCAGCAAGTTTTGTGCAAACTCTATTTGATGAGCAGAAGGTATGAATTTTTTGTTATGATTCTGACTTTGTGGTATTTTGAGAGTTTTATTAGCTGCCTGGTGATATTGTTTGAATACGAGTTCTATATGGAAACAGTTATGGTTTAAGGTTGCGTAGTTATAGGGGTCATAATTATGGTTAGTAAAGTTTGGAATAGGATTTCTGTTGAAATGAAAATTCCTTATCTTTAGGGATTGTGTTTGACCCTATAGTAACTTCCTTATATATTGGATATGGACGCAATATTGTGGACTAGTTTGTTTATGTCTAACAGTACTAACTTAACATTAGTACTGCCAATATATAGTTTGTGCTGTTGGAATAAGTGACAGTTTAGCGACAGAAAAATGTGTCACTGATAGTGTGGGAGGAAGGAGTAAAATGATTTGTGACAGTTTAGCGTCGGATTTGTAATAAAATAAAGTGTAGCTAAATGGAATAAGTTAGTACTGCTGCGCTTGAATTTTAAAACTGCCAGAGTCGTCCGACATAGCAGTTAGTACTGCTACTTATATCCGATATCAGACAAAAGAGCTATTTGGTTTTCGGATGCATTTGGATCTCGGATAGAACTATTTTTAACAACGGTTTATTCTTAATTATTTATGGCTCGTTTTAGATTTATTGAAGAGGTGATTACGAAGATAATTGAATATTGCTTATTTGATGTTGTAGTTGAGTTTCACAGATGCGTGTTCTTATTATATCTTAAACGACTTTCAACGTTTGAAGATAACTTGTTGGTGCTTAGATGATGTTGACAAAGACTTGCAAAATCTAGGAATGTCTGATTTTTCTTATGATGCCCAATGCTCACATTTGCTATCACTTAGTATGTGTCTCATAGAAGATGAGGTTTTTGTCAAGAGGTTGCGGTCTACTTATATTTCACAGATTTATTTATAAGTTCGACGTCACGTGGATAGTGCAAGACATAAGACACAAGTTTAGGAGATTCTACTTCTTCATCAAATTCGTTATACTCAGTTTTCTTCATCAGTGATCACTACATAGAGCCTACAGAGTTCGAGATTCAAGAGATGGTAAACATATTGGTTTCAAGGGAAGCTTATTGATTAAATGTTTAACCATCTACATGCACCACTTGAGGGGAAGTGTTTCCAAGTTGCATATCTTCAGAAGACCCATATTAGATGATTACAAAAAGGGGGAAGAAGACTACATAGATATGATTTGCAGCTTATTATGTGTGGTGGCATGTTCAAGAAGATCTTAAGTCAAGGGGAAGCTTTGAATATTGTTTCATTCATGAAGATTGTTTTGTAATATCAAATAAGGGAAGATTGTTGGGATCTCAGATTTGATGATTACAAAACTACATATGCATAAATGAAGAAAGATGAAACAACAAGGACTTAATGTGATAAATTAAGTTAGCTTTCTATGTAAGCTAGGTTTTCTTGTAAACCCTCTATATAAAGGGTCATAGGCATATGGTTTTTATCATCCATCATAGTTAGATCTCTCCAATGAGAGTATAATAGTTAGTTAGTTTATGTATTAGTTAGTTTAGCCCCAAAAATCATTTGATCTTGGGGCTGTAAATTTATAATAGTAAAACCTTGTTTGATAACTTATTGTTCTTTATTATTCCGCTGCGTATATAAGTTATCTGTAAAACTAATCCTAGATGGGTTAAACGATTCTCAACAGGGTAGAATGTAACATTTGCCCTTTTTGTGTTCTGAATATTTCCTTTATAGTCCTTTGACTATTTGACTTCCGTCGGTTTATTCAGATATTGTACCGTGTTGACGGTGGTGATTTTTATGAGTATTATGATGAATTATGGTTTATTGTGAATAATAGTCCTTTTTGAAGGTTAATATTGGGTTATTTGTATTCCGGGTGGTTTGACCCGTGAATGTTGAGAAATGCCAAAAAACGAGTATGACACGTCCGTTAATGTCCAAATTGAGTTTTGAAGGGGTTAAAGTGAAAATATGGCAAGTAAATACTCTAAGTTAATGGAAAAGTATTTTTAAGTTGAATAAAAATGCTTTTTAACTTTGGAGTAAAATTTACGGTTGAGTTTTACGAGCTTTTAAGTGATTTCGACACGAAAAGAAAGGCCCGAGACCACTTTGGATCCCTTGGCCGGTTATGGGAAGAGTAGGGAACAAAATGGCTAAATTTTAGCTAATGTGTCCTAAGGTGTACACTTATATTCCATTTACTAGACAATTCCACTCATTTTCTTTTCATTTCAAAAAAATAAAACACACACTTTAGTGTGTATGTGTGTGTGTCGTCCGTCCCTAAACCACCATAAAACCACCATAGTTTTTCCAACTTTGATCAAGAGCGTGTTATTCCGGATTGATAAGGGTGTTTGGTTATTCTTTTAAACAACGTTTGGGCTGTCCGGTTTGTGTCGAAATCTACAAATTTGAAGTTTTTCTTGTAAGTTTTCAAATTTAATTTTCGTTTGTCCTTTTGGGTTTATTTTGGTGCATAGATGTTAGTTGTACAAGTTGATCGTTTTGAAAATTGATTTTTGGAAGCGAAACGAATAAAAAAGGGTTTGTTTGGTTCGTGTAGAATAAAAAGGGAAAAAGAGGTTTTTGTAGTTTTGATGTTGTGGTCGTGATGGTTGAATAACATATATTGCTAGATAGCTTATTTTTTATAATAGCTTGTATCGCTTATTTGTGGACTTATTTTTAAGCTTTTGATGGATTATTTTGGGCTTATAGGCTACGTCCCATATCAAAATCACTAGGGAAGTGATTTTTGATTATTTTGTGTTATGACGTATGTTTGTGGACTATTTTTGAGGTTTTTGGTAGTAACCAAATGCGATACGTAGCTTATTAGCTTATCTTAAAGCTTAATAATCGTATTTTGGAGCTTATGGGCTCGCGGCCCAATAAGCCCATTTAAGCCGTGGCTTAATAGAGGAGCTTATTGTGGTCCGGATTATTTTCTACATATTAGTACGAGCTTATATATGTTGTTGGGCCTTGTTTTTTTTTGCTTGGATCGTATTTTGGACTTATAAATACTATAATGTACCCTTGGTGGGCCTTAAAGCCCAATAAGTGTTATTTGGTCATTTTTAGAGTTTTGGTGGATTTTTTTGAAGGCGAAATATATTTACGAAGTGATATTGATCGTTATTTTGGGAAAAACGTTTTAGTAGATGTTAAAGATTAGGATTTTAGAATTTTGTCGAAAAAGTGTCGAAACTGAGAAAAGTGTTTGAAATAAAGGTTTGAAACCTTGGAAAACGTTGTATAAACGTACGGGTCATGTCGAAATTTCGTAAAAAGTTTATACTTAGAAATTTTACTTAAAACATGATTTTTGATTTTTAAATAATAAAATATTTTATTATTTTATTTATTTAATAAATTCACTAAAAGACGAAAAATATAATTTTTCTCAAAACTTTCCTAATGTGTTTATTATGATTAAACGTGTCGTTTTCAATCAAAGAATGATTTTTATAAGGTAACCAAGGTTACCGAATGGACTTGTCGAGATATATTTATAATTATTTATTATAAATATTTAACTATATTACTTATCTATTTACGTTAAATGGTATAAGTATGTACCGTTGAGATATCGGATTGATATGATTATGGAGTATGTCGTCAACCATCACACCACTAAATTGTTTTGGGTACTTATACAACGCGTCTAAAACACTATGCATCAAACGTGAAAATGGTTTTGGAGATGAATGGTTAAATGGGACATTAACTGAAATAGATCGTGTGCGGGCTTCTTTGCATTTGATTGAGTGATTAAGATTGGGTTGCCCAAAGACTTGCTTGAGGTGAGTTCTCATAGCCCTACTTTTTACTGTTTTTCCGTTGGGGTAAAATGATACTAAAATGTGTTTTGAAATGTTTCGAATTAAACTGTGTGAAATGTGGTTTTGTTTTTGGACAAGATATGTGCATATGACTGCTATGTGAATACTATGTGTTGCATGATTATTGGATCGGCTGGGTACGCCTACCCTATTGGATCGGCTGGGTACGCCTACCCTAATTGTGTGTGATTATTAGAGCGGATGGGTACGCCTACCCAAGTTTGAGTAAAGTCCCGCCCTAATATAGTGCTCCACCTGGTAGGCCCTTTAGGTGCGTAGTGACATATCAGAGTTGCGACTCCAAGAGCATTGTGATATGCTGGTTGTGATTAGCGTGGATGCTAAGTTATGGTTTGCTTACATATATTCACTGTCATATTGCACTATTGTCCACTGTTTGAAATATTGGCACAACTTTTGGGTTTAAGGTCAAACCTACGAGCTCACCAACATTATTGTTGACGTTTTCGAGTATCATTTTCAGGTGAAGTGAAAGAAGAATAAATGATGATATGTGATAGCAGACTTAGAAGTTTCCCTTGTGGATTTTCATGTGAAGTCTTGCTTGCTTGTTTGTTGTTTTGGCATTGAATGTTTTAGTTAAGTTTGGATTTGGACCCCTATGTGGGCATTTGGAGTTCGTAAGAGAAAATGGATTTGGTTAGTGATTTGGGACATCACTCGAGGTTGTTCGAGGTTGATGGTCTTCGTAACACTTGAAGTTAATGCATTGTAGTTTTCTCTATATTGTATCTTGTGTTATGATTGATCATTATGTTGCATTTCCTGAGTTTTCGCCGTTGTCGAGGGTGTGACAGATTGGTAATCCGAGCCAAGGTTATAGAGAACTAGGTGGCTTGACCTAGACTATAACCTAAGATTCGTCGTTTAGTTGCGTATAGGATCTATGTGCGCGGTGTTCCGCTTTACGTGCTTATGTGGTTATATGGTATTTGGTTTTAGTTATGTCATTCATTGAAATGTGTGAGCCTAATACTAAGTACAACTTGGGAAGGATACGAGTATAAATACGATAGCCAACGTAGTTATGAACGTATCATGACTCACGCGTATTTAGTATTACCGTCCACACAAATCGATGTTGACCCCATAGGATGGTATTATGTGTATATTCATATATATTGTATGATATTCTATATATATGTTAAGTCTTCCCACCTACTTAACGTTGCCCATGTTCTACCTCGTATAGATAATGCCGCCAAGGATGAGAACCCGAAGTGCTGGCCGGCCTGCTGCCGAATCACAAGGAGGGGGAACGGGTGGACGGGTTGGTAGGGGTGGTGGAAGGGGTAGAAGACCTAGGGAAGGTGATCATGAGTGATATCATCAAATAACGTCATACTTTACTATCACTTATCCCACATATTTTTCCCACTTTTGTATAATTATTGCAAGATATTGGTACTTAATTGCTTAAAGTTTATTATTGGAGTAATTATGGAGTCACTTATGAAGAAGAAGCAAAAAGGCGCAATTATAGAGCTAAAATAAAGACATTTGATAGATATCATTTTCTACACCCATACGCCGTATCCAGCAAAGAAGATACGGCGTATCAGCGCTAGCTCAGCACAAGAAACACGTAATGATCAATTCCCGATCCGGTGTATCCACTACTACCTATACGCCGTATGCACAGCTGTTCATCAGTCAAAGATACGCATTTATTATGATTAATGGTAATTAATCTTGATTGATTTGATCTTATTGCGGACTCCAAGGAAATTAACCCCATACGCCGTATCCACTTAACTCCATACGGCGTATCGAGGGGATTTTCAGACACTATAAATACCAGACTCAAAAATGAGTTTGAGGGAGGCAATATCACATTCTCTGTATAGTATACTACTGAAGTCGAATTTCTCAAGCCAAGAAGAGCAGCCAAGGTCGAGCACTACTCCTAATTCCATAGAAGACATCGTGTAATTCTTACTTTCTTAATCATTTGATTTTCAATTGTTTGATCACGTTTGTAATAATGACAATGATTGTGGGCTAATACCCTCGGGTATTAGCCATGTTAATGAAGATTATAATGTTTGGTTTGTTTTAATCCGGCTTTGCTTAATTTATCGTTGTTGTTTAATTATGTTTATCGCCTTATACTTGTTTATGTGCTTGTACATGCGACCTATCATTCAACTGGGTCTAGGGAGACCTAACCAGTAACCTAGATGCCGGGATAGCTCTCCATGTTGTGTTCTATATGCCCGGACCAATAGGATCACAAATGACACCTTGTCCTTACCCTTTGATTATGAGCTTAGTTGACCGGCAGGTGACCCGTTATTGTTCAACCAGTATTGTTCATTAATTAATTGGTATTGATTTTGGTGGTGGACTACCGGTGTATAAAACAACATCAGGCAATAAGTGGGTAAAGTCCCGATGGGCTAGGGTATTAACAGGATCACCACTGCTTTAATTCCCTATGATAGATTATAATTAAACTATAGGATGCTTTATGCGGATGCGTTAATCGTGACAGGATTGTTCGTGTCTAGGTCTTAGGAAGAAGTACCGCCTAAGTCTTAAGAATGATATGCCGCCTCGAGATAAGCAGCCATTGCACTAATTAATCAAACCAACATTTAATTGGATTTAACATGGTTAATACAGTTTTCTATTATTTGGCTCGTACCGCTCTCTTGTATTGTGTTTATTTGCTTTAGTGTGTATTGTGCTTAGAATTGATATTCGTCTCCATAAACCTGTGCCAGTCTCTCAGACTGAAAACCCCTTTTATCTCTAGTAAATATGTATAGCATAGGTTTAACCAGTAATTAGACTAATCTAGATAGAATAAAATACTGATAGAATAATAGGTTAACTCTCACTCTTAGTGTTCGACACCCTACTTACCGCGAAGCTACATCTTGACCGGGTACTCTGCCCGTTAAAGTGTTGTCTTTAGGTTAGTCGGCTAAATATAAATATAAAAAGTGATAATTATAATTAACACCTATACAACGACACATCAAGGTTTTTGGCGCCGTTGCCGGGGAGTGATTAGTTTAATCTTTATTCTTTTTAGTATTTCTAATCTTGAACTTGTTTAGTGTAAAATTATTTCTGATTTCCAACTGCTAATTGTTTAAATTTAATTGTGTGTTTAATTTATCGCGTCTTAATTAAGTTTTTTTTCTCTGTATTAAATATGGCGTATTCAGTCCTCTGAATACAGCGTATTTGTTGATTTAATGGTTTCTTTCTAGTAAATCTTTTTAATCAAACGCCGTATTCGATTTTTGGAAACGCCGTAATTAGCTTTCTGTTCAGATACGGCGTATCCTGCAAATCATGCGACGTATTAATCTGCACATACGGCGTATCGATTGCAGACCATATCACTTTTGCAGATTTAAAGTTTTAGAGTTGTCTTACTTTAAATGTCTTTCATGACAGGAAAATTACTTGATCCGTTACGAATCCCATGCCTTAAAAGAAAATTAACAATGGAAGAAATGGTGAATAAGTTTATCGATGAAGGAAGACGAGAACATGATGAAATAGAAGCATTTATAAAGGAGTTTAGAACAACTAAGGAGCTCTTGCTCAAAGAAAGAAACAACTCCTTGTGCGAACTCGGATTTGAGGTATATGGGTTGACAAGAGCGCTCGAGAAAGCCTATTCGGTCAATTATGAAATAAAAGGTGTAACCACTAGAGGAGGAAAAACTACCATCGAAACCACCCAAAAGACCAATAGCACAAATGAACCTCCAACACCTCATCACGATGAACCAATTACACCATTAGAAGCCCCACCCAAACCCGAACCTAAAAACACCTTGGAAAAGGACACCAGACCCAAAATATCACAATTACCTTTTCCTCAATGGCTAAAAAAAGAAAAAGAAGAAGCCCAACAATGAAAGTTCTTAGAAAACCTAAAACAACTCCAGCTGAACATCCCATTCACCGAGGCCCTTGCTCAAATGCCAAAGTATGCCATATTTCTAAAAAGTTTGTTGTCAAACAAAACAAGACTGGAAGAAGCTTGCACAATAACAATGAACAAAAGATGCTCCGCGATTTTGTTAAACAAACTTCCACTTAAAGAGAAAGACCCAGGAAGTTTTACTATCCCTTGTGATATTGGCAACTTACGCATCGATAATGCTTTGGCAGATTTAGGAGCAAGTATAAGCCTGATGCCTTACTCAATGTATGAAAAACTAGGACTTGGTGAACCAAATCCAACAAGAATGAGTTTGGAACTTGCAGACAGGTCAATCTAGTATCCTCAGGGGATAGCAGAGAATGTACTCATTAAAGTCAACAAATTTATTCTCCTGGTCGATTTTGTTATATTGGATATGCGAGAAGATACTAGAATTCCGATAATCTTAGGAAGACCGTTCCTAGCAACCGCACGAGCTATGATAGATGTATTCAACAAAAGGATAACCCTCAGGGTTGGGGACGAGGAGGTAATCTTTGATGTCGATCAATCGATAAAAAACCCCTACCGATGATGATAAATGTTATGGGATCGATGATCTAGACCAAGCTATACACTTAGAAGCTCAGGAATTAATGGAAAACGACCATACTAATTCATTCATGCTTAACGATTTAAACATCGATCAAGCCGATTCAGAAGGACGAGGGGAACGATTTGAGGGATCAATATGGCGTATCGAAATTATGGATACAGCGTATTCAGTGTCACAGGAAACGTAAAGTTTTGAAAAGACGAAGAACGAACAACTCTGCTCAGCTAGTGCCAACGAAATCGAAGAAAAGAAGCCAGAACTGAAAGATCTTCCTTCCCACCTTGAGTACGCATACCTGAATGGAGATAGAGCTTGTCCGGTAATCGTTTCATCTAAACTTACTAAGGATGAAAAAACTTCACTCTTGCAAGTCTTGGAGAAACACAAGGGAGCAATCGCTTGGAAGATGTCAGACATTAAGGGAATTAGCCCGTCATTTTGCGCACACAATATCCTTTTGGAAGAAAACTTCAAACCTGTCATCCAACCTCATCGACGTTTAAACCCAAAGGTCCAAAAAGTGGTAAAAAATGAAATCATGAGACTGCTTGATTCCGGATTAATCTACCCCATCTCAGATAGCCTGTGGGTCAGCCCCATTCATGTTGTCCCAAAGAAAGGAGGAATAATCGTCGTCCTAAACGAAAACAACGAACCGGTTCCATCTCGCACGGTTACAGGGTGGCGTGTATGCATTGATTACCGTAAACTAAATGACGCGACTCAAAAAGACCATTCCCTCTCCCGTTCATTGATCAGATGTTGGAACACTTGTCCGAAAATAAATTTTATTGCTTTCTTGATGGTTTTCTTGGATTCTTCCAAATTCCAATCGCTCCTGAGGATCAAGAGAAAACAACATTCACATGCCCTTATGGAACATTTGCTTACCGAAGGATGCCGTTTAGACTGTGCAACGCTCCTGCAACCTTCCAAAGATGCATGACTGCGATATTCCATGACATGGTGGAAGACTTCATGGAAGTTTTTATGGAAGATTTCTCGGTATTCGGTAATTATTTTAACCACTGTCTAGGTAATTTAGATAAAATGCTCGCAAGATGCGAAGAGACCAATCTTGTACTGAATTGGGAAAAATCCTATTTTATGGTAAAAGAAGGAATTGTCCTGGGTCACAAAATATCTGGGAAAGGGATCGAGGTTGATAGGGAAAAAATAGACGTAATAGCCAAACTACTTTACCCAACAAATGTTAAGGGGGTTAGGAGTTTCTTGGGACAAGCTGAGTTTTATCGTAGATTCATAAAAGATTTTTCCATGATTTCTAAACCTATGACCCGACTTTTAATGAAAGATGCAAAGTTTGATTTTTTTGATAATTGCAAAAAAGCATTTAATGATTTAAAATAAAAACTTACCTCTACACCTATCATAATATCCCCTGATTGGAATATCCCTTTTGAGCTAATGTGTGATGCTAGCAACTTTGCCGTGGGAGCAGTCTTGGGACGAAGGAAGGATGTGAAATTTAAACCCATCTACTACACTAGCAAGACCCTCAACGATGCCCAAGCACACTACACTACTACTAAAAAAGAGCTTCTAGCAGTTGTCTTTTCTTTTGATAAATTTCGTCCTTATCTCATTTTATCAAAAACTATTATCTACACTGATCATTCTGCTTTGAAGTATTTGTTCAGTAAACAGGATGCCAAACCAAGACTCATCAAATGGGTTCTACTTTTACAAGGATTCAACATTGAAATCAAAGATAAAAAGGGAGCAAAAAATCTGGCCGCTGATCACTTGTCTAGGCTCGAAAATCCAAACAAGGGGATATTAACCGAAATGGAAATCGCCGATGAATTTCTCGACGAGCACCTTATGGTATTAAAAACTACTCCCGACAATGATGAACCATGGTAAACAGACTACGTCAACTACATTGTCAGGAAAGTAATACCTCCCAAATGGACTTCTACAAAAAGGAAACGATTCTTCTCTTAAGTGAAGTACTACTTTTGGGACGAGCCTTATGCATTTAGGCTATACCCAGACAACATAATGAGAAGATGTGTCGCCGGTAACGAAATCCCTGAAATCCTCGCTCACTGTCATTCTAGACTAACAGGAGGACATCACAGTGCTTTAAAAACTGGGAGAAAAGTCTACGAATCTAGATTCTTTTGGCCTAGTATCTTTAGGGACACAAAAGATTACGTTTTGAAATGCGACGCATGCCAAAAGTCAGGAAACATATCCTCCCGAAATGAAATACCACAAAACAACATACAAGTATGTGATGTATTTGACATTTGGGGACTTGACTTTATGGGACCCTTTCCTGACTCAAGGGGAAATAAATATATCTTGATGGCAGTAGACTATGTGTCAAAATAGGTGGAAGCTCAAGCACTGCCCACAAATGATGCCCGTTTAGTAGTAAAATTCTTGAAAGGGTTGTTTGCCAGATTCGGGGTTCCTAAAGCTCTAATAAGTGATAGGGGAACACACTTCTGCAATTCTCAATTAGAAAAAGCTCTATAAAAATATGGCGTGACTCATAGAATATCTACGACCTATTACCCCTAAACTAATGGGCATACTGAGGTAACCAACAAAGCCATCAAACGTATTTTGGAAAGGTCAGTTGGATATAACCCAAATGATTGGTCAGAAAAACTCAACGATGCATTATGGGCATTCAGGACCGCCCATAAAACACCAACATGATGTACCCCATTTAGATTAGTTTATGGAAAGGCCTGTCATTTACCAGTAGAAATTGAACATAAAGCCTAATGGGCATTAAAGCAATGTAACATGGATCTCACGGCTGCTGCAAAAAATGGTTACTTGGCACTCAATGAACTTATGGAGTTACGAGACGAGGCATACGAAAACACCCGGATCTATAAGGAAAAGACAAAAAAGTGGCACGACTCAAGACTACGAGGGGATAAAAACTTCACAGCTGGGGACAAGGTTCTACTATTTAACTCTCACTTTAGATTACACCCTGGGAAACTTAAATCAAAATGGTCTGAACCGTTCACTGTAAAAACTATGTACCCGTATGGAGCCGTGGAAATCACCGATAAAAATAATTTCAGCTTCAAAGTCAATGGACATAGATTAAAGAAATACTACGGTGGGACCATCAACACGAAAGAAAACGAGCTGGTAGAACTAAATGAAGCGACGAGGTAAAATGTGTGTGAAAAAAGTCGAACTTAAAGACCAGCTCAAACAAAAGTGCTCCCCGAGAGACAACCCGATTATGTTTTTAATTATTATCGCACTTTAATTGTTTGAATTTAATTGTTTGAATTCCCAGACATACATACGGCGTATCTAAACCCTCTGGATACGGCGTATGCATGTCTGGACGTTATCAGTATTATTTATTTTCCAGTATTTAATTTCCTGTAATTATAATTGTTTCCACAAGATTACATACGGCGTATCCTAGGGTTTGGGATGCGGCGTATTGTAACCTGTATAGTTGTGTGTTTAATTGTTTGCTTGTGTTGTAGGTTAGCGAAAGCACGAATTGCACGAACGTCTTCTAACTTTTATGCAAGACCTTGCTATAAACAAAACCGACTTTAATGTATAGTCTAAAAATACCTCGGGTTAACCTCTCTTAGGCATTCAGAAGCCATCGTCAATACTATTTTTGCTCAAACACTCAAAATGGAGAACCATCTGGAGCAAAATATCAAGGAAGTTTCCTCGTTCTAATTCTTTTCCCATTTATTTAAATTGTTTGTCTATACAACGAGGACGTTGTATAATTTAAGTGGCGGGATTGAGAATTAGAACGT